>WNYD01000044.1:0-133171 GCA_021396205.1 Sporothrix brunneoviolacea
GTGGTGGCGCCGCGGCGGGGCGCGCCCGCGCGGGCTCGCTGACGTCGGCGCTGACGGGCGCCCTGGCCGTCAGCGAGCTGCGGTTCAACCTGCCGCACGGGGACGTGTTCCGGGCGCCCAAGAGCGAGGACAGCTACGGGCGGTTCCACGACCACCTGCACCACCCCTTCCATCACCACCACCACCACCGGCGGAGCTCGTCGACGACCGATGACGACGAGTATGAGGAGGAGGAAGGCGGTGATGACAATCCCGAGTTCGACCTGAGCCTGGGCCGCGAGCGCGCGGGTGGCGGCAACCGGGGCAAGCGGGCGAAGCTGGGCAAGCTGATCGTGTTCGACGACGGGTTCAAGATGCTGGACCTGGTGGTGGCGGCGAACATGGGCGTCTGGTGGGTGTCGTGGGAGAAGAGTTTTTAGTAGATAGAGAGAGAGAGAGAGAGAGAGAGAGAGAGAGAGAGAGAGAGAGCACAGCATAAGCGAATTTAGAACAATGAGACACGAACTGATGATCTGAACGTTGCTGGTTGGTGACAGCAGTAATAAGGAGAGCACTTCTCGATACGAGAAGCTCTAGCTCTATTGGCGCTAGTCGATTGGCAGTTCCTTTTGGTGGCTGCTTTGGCAGTTGCTGCTTGTCAACGGAGCTCTGCACGTGACTGAACGCTACCTGTGGAGCTCCAGCGCAGCCCACCAATCACACAGCGCTCGAAGTCATCCACCCGTCGGTTCGTTGCTGTCTCCTCCTGCTGTGCGCTTTGCTGGGCCTACCCAGAAAATCCCGAGCGGAAAAGCGTCAACGGAAACGGGATTTTTTAAACCTCGCTCGCTGTCCCTTCACTGCTCGACAGCTGCACCCGCCGCGACGACCGCCACCGCCCACGGCCATTGAACGTCCGACTCTGCGATTGGTGCTGCGAAACACTGTTCTTTTGCTTTTGCTGCTTTCCTTTCCTTGTCTCACTGCGACTGGCGACCCGAATCGACAGCGACGCAACGAGCTGTTTTTCTTCGCCGCCACTCGACCGAACCGACGAACTCCTCTCTTTCGCGACCACCACCCCCCCTCCCTCACAATGCTCTCTGCACAACTCGCCCGCCGGGCAATGCCCTTGTCCGGCTCGCCAATTGCTGCCGCGGTCGTCGCCGCGGCAGCGGCACACAACGCTGCGGCCGCGCCGGCCAGCCGGATGGCGATGATGGCGATTGCCTCGTCCTACAACAATGCTGCCCGGAGGCGGACCTACGCGACGCCGGCCGGCCCGCCGCCCAAGGGGTTCCGCATCGCGCCGCGGCCCGAGTGGGACCAGGAGAAGGAGGGCACGTTCGACAAGATCGGCAAATACTTTATGCTGCTGGAGATGGCCCGGGGCATGTACGTGCTGATGGAGCAGTTCTTCCGGCCGCCGTAAGTTCCCCACCACCCTGCGTAGCAGGCAGGTCAATCCAAGATCACTGTACAGGAACAACAACTAACCCTCCCCCCCCCCCCCTTCCAGATACACCATCTTCTACCCATTCGAAAAGGGCCCGATCTCGCCGCGGTTCCGGGGCGAGCACGCGCTGCGGCGGTACCCGTCGGGCGAGGAGCGGTGCATCGCGTGCAAGCTGTGCGAGGCCATCTGCCCGGCCCAGGCCATCACCATCGAGGCCGAGGAGCGCGCCGACGGCTCGCGCCGCACGAGCCGGTACGACATCGACATGACCAAGTGCATCTACTGCGGCTTCTGCCAGGAGTCGTGCCCCGTGGACGCCATCGTCGAGTCGCCCAACGCCGAGTACAGCACGGAGACGCGGGAGGAGCTGCTGTACAACAAGGGTGAGTCTCAGCCTGCGGGCGATTGTCAGTCCGTGCCCTGTGAATGAATGCTGACCCCTCTACAGAGAAGCTCCTGTCCAACGGCGACAAGTGGGAGCCGGAGCTGGCCGCGGCCATCCGGGCGGACGCGCCGTACCGGTAATGCTTCTGGATGGGAGGAGTCTAAAACAAACATACAAACAACCGAAGCATACAAAACAACATCTACCAGAAAAAAATTATACACAAAAAACCATCATGGAGCACATGGCGCGGACAGACTGAGCCGTCGGGACGAGGGCAGAGCAACGACGCTTGTACATAACTTCTGTTTTTCTTTTTTTTACGTCTTCCGTTTTCCGCTTGCCATCAAAACCCATCAAATAAATTGTCCTTTTTTTCTTCTGTTTGCCCATCCCAGCGAGCCGAGCTTGCCGTAGACTGCTGTGTTTGGTGAGGAATTGACAAGCATGGGGTTTCCTGTGCGGTTTGTTGCAATGGTCACGATACAGCTGCTTGACGATGGCACAAGAATTACTCCATCTCCTTTATCTCTTTACTCGCATTCAAGCAGAAGGAGAGGTTCGATCTGCCGCCATATCTCTGTCGCTGTCTTGCTGGCCCCCGCCATTTCCCTCCCCGAACCATAGCCGCACGTGACCTGGCACACCCCTCGGAGCTAAAAATCACAAGGCCGCTGATTGGCCACGCCGCCCGGAATTGAGCGCAAGCTTTCTCGGGTTTTTCCAATTTTTCGAACAGGACGGGGCGAGACAGGGAAACTCTCGCTGGCCTGTGTGTCTGCTTTGTTTTCCCATCTCCTCGATTACAACCTCATTCCGCCAGCCACCGTCGTTCGCCTCTCTCTCTTCCCCCCACTCCCCCTCGACACCGCCGAACAAGCCAACAGACAGCGCAACCACCGTTGTCTTTCAAGTGAGCACGCCCCCTCGGACCGGCCTCGCACGAGACCGCCTCTGCCGGCCGTTGCCGAAGCATCATCTACCTCCGCCCGCCACGTCCGGTTGCGCTGACATCGTGACCACATAGATATATCTCCTTTCAAATCTACCGACACAGCACAATGTTCCGCTCTGCCGTTGCCCGCGCGGCCGCCGCTGCTGCGCCCCGCGCCGCCCTGTCGACTGTCGGCCGCCTGGCCGTCCAGCGCTCCGCCGCTGCCGCTCCCTCGCTCACCACCCGGTTAGCCACCGCGAAGACCGTGTCCGTGGCCGCCGTCCGGTGGTACTCGGCGGGCGGCGGGCTCAAGCAGGAGGAGGTGGAGGGCCGGATCATCAGCCTGCTGCAGGGGTTCGACAAGGTCAACGATGCGTCGAGCGTAAGTGCCGGTGGACGGGATAACCCCCCTCCCCCAGTGTCGTCCAATGCGATAGCACCGATCATGACTGACCTTCTTTCCTGGTGCTCAGATCAAGGCCTCGTCGCACTTTGCCAACGACCTCGGCCTCGACAGCCTCGACACGGTGGAGGTGGTGATGGCGATCGAGGAGGAATTCAGCATCGAGATCCCGGACAAGGACGCGGACACGATCCACAGTGGTACGTCGGAGTGCCGGCCGGACGATGGCCCCCCTCCCCCCCCCCAAATGATTCTCTCCGACAGATTGCTAACACTCCACAGTTGACAAGGCCGTCGAGTACATCCTGAACCAGCCGGATGCGCACTAAGCGATACCTCTTCACTTTTTGCTTCTTTCGTCTTTTCTCCCATGCTGTTCCCGATCGCGCCGTCGAAAACAAATCTCTCATCTTCTCTTATCATTTGTACCATAGATGCAAAAAAACCATTACGCATAAAAAAAATAAACAAGAAAAAAATAAAGTTCCACAAAACCCAACGGAGAAGCCGGACGGTGTAGGGCCGTAGCTCAGACACGTCTCGGACGACCGCCATAACAGCGCGTGTAGAGACCCAGCGCCGGTGTGATATTTCTCTCTACCTTGCTCTTAATTTCTAATCCACGTCCTTCGTGAGCTAGCTGTGAGCGACCATCGGTGTGTCGGTGTGTGCACGTGTATTGTTCGACAGCAACCTCACGACGGCCAGTACTACCAGATAGACGGTGATAGATTCCCTGTCTCTTCTCTCGCCTTTTCTCCTGTACATGGAGGGTCTATGGGGCTACAGGAAATGGGAGGTACGATGCTGAACCGGTGTTTAACCATGAAACCTTACGAGGCACTGTTGTGAATGGCGCTTTCTTAAAAGACAACCGATAAGCATGTATTCTCTTTTGCATTCCGTGTTCTAGAAAAAGTACATAAATTTCCTAGCCGCCCTCTTCGTTGCCCCCTGCAGCTGCTAGCATTGCCTTTGGACCTCCTCTCTCACCTCACAGACCGGCTAGCTTCTGCTTGAAGAGGCGCGTGAAGACGGCCGGGTCCGGACGGGGCGCGTCGGCCGGCGGGGGCCCCGTGGGCAGGGGCGTGCCGGGGGGCGGGAGCTTGACGCCGGCGCCCTCGAGGTCCTCGCGGGTCAGCTGCACGACGCGGACCGACGGCGACGCGGCGGTGACGGCGGCCGAGACGGTGGCGGCGTCCTCCTCGCTGACGAAGCCGGCGATGATCAGGGCCTTGGGGCCGCCGCCGGCGAAGAGGCCCGGGAGGTCGGCCAGGGCCGCCTCCTTGGAGAGGGAGACGTGGACGACTTGCTGGTCAGAGACATACTGCTACAGAAACGCAATACAGAGCTGCACCCACCGTTGTACTCAGGCTGGAGGTCCTTGGACAAGCCCTCGCCGGCTCTGGGAATGTTGGTGTAGACGGCAACAGGGACACCCATTTTGAGGTTTGGTGATGGTCTGAAGGTATTTGAATTTGACAGATTCTGAGTAGTGGATATGATTGAAGAGATGAGATGAGGTGATATGAAAAGAGACAAAGGGCAGGACGTAAAGGAGCTCTAGGACTCTTATATATCCCTTTTTCATATGATTGTGTTTACTTTCCTCTGCCTTGTCATATACATACGACTGATGTGGCCAAGTCAATTGTCGGACTTTTTTCTCTCCCGTCGCACATTGCCGGAGACATGTCCTGTCAAAGCAATGGTGTTGGGCGCCATGGCGGCCACGTCAACGACGCAAATGCATGCCATTGACACAGACAGGCCATTCTCTCCGCACTTTGGCGCGGGACGGCCTGCGCCTCCTTGGACTGATTCTCTCCATGTCCACCAGGTCCAATGGCAAGACAGGATGCGATGAAGCACGGTGTGAGACGGGGAGGACGGAATAGGGCGAGGCGCGACGGCAGGAGGCAACCTCGGGCTTCGGCAACGCTGAAGCTCCTCAAGTCCGACCACCCGGCATTCTTTCTTTAATATTTTTATTTTCATTTTTCTCTAGCACTCAACTGCCAGCTGCATGGCGGCTCAGAGCGACCAGTTTCAAGCCACCAACTGGGGGGAGTCTCGCGAGACGGGACAGAGAACGCGCAAGCAGAAAATAAGGGGGAGAGGGGTAAGGAAGCTTCGACGCAATTCAAACAATGATCGTTGTCAATATCCGGTAGTCGATATTGGCCAAGGAAACTCCGCAGGGACAGCTTCGTCGGTGGTCGGCCTTGATGAGGGTCCGAACCGTCCGTCAGGAGAACGGGACAGGGCACGACGAATCCAGCCAGTGACGGCACTTGCTGACTGCATCAAGAATGCTAACAAAAAAGAAACGGAGAAAATCAGTGAGAAATTGTTCGCGTGCTCCTTGGCTTTGTGTAAAATATATCACAACAAACTGATCATACAACACGTAGTTGAAAAAGAAATATTTCAGATGCGGTCAAAACTAAGCAGAAAAGAGTTCTAGAAGCTGCCGTCCCTGGAAATCGGGCGCTGAATATGTCCCGCCGCAGACAAATCGTCCCCTTGTCGGGGTCCTTGGATAGACCGAGCAGTCCGTGCTCTTCATAAATACAAACCAGGCGGCAAAGTGGCCATGCAGTGGGTTAAATAATACAGGGCCCAGGAAATATAAACAAGTCTCTAACGGGATCGAGGAGATGATTATGCGATCACCAGCAATCTAGAATGCGCAAGACGGAAGTCTCGATATTTTTGACCAAGCAAACTTTGGCTTTCCGCAAGAGCCAGCCAGAGCTTCTCTTCGAATCCTTTCTTAATGTGTTTAATTCTTCTCATATATATTATTTTTTATTTTTTCTTATTTTATTTTTTCTTATTTTATTTTTTCTTCTCAAAACTGTCTTGTGGTTTTTTCTTTCAAAAAAAATCATTAAACGTAACCAATCTTTACTACATAAATTAATTTTCCCAATTTGAACCCGAAGATTTTATCCAATTTGGCCCCTGTCCTTTTATTTCCCGTCCGCTGTCGCCTCCGTGTATAGAAAGCTTGTTGAAAGCGGCCCTCTTTGTGTTTGTGCTTTCAGAACTCAGGCTTCATCAGGCAACCTCGAATGTCTTCTCGCCCCACCCGTACACTCTCTGCAGGCGCCGGGCGAAGACGAGCATTACGCGGCCCTCGATCTTGGACCCGTGCGGCCGGTGCACCCTGAGCGACCTCTTCGCCGCGATGGTCGCCGGCGGCGAGAGCGTGTAGGCCGAGCCCAACCTGGGCAGGACCGAGAAGCCCAGGTCGGCCATGGCCGCCTCGAAGGCGGCCCAGCTGACGGAGCCGCGCGACAGCGGCCTCCCGAACAGCGTGGCAAACACCGCGGCGGTCGCCGCGCTGACTCTGAACGTCGGGGACGGCGGAGCCGGTGGAGCCGCGGTGGCCGCATCTGCATCCGGCATCGCCTCCTCCGGCGGGCCGGCTTCGGAGATTAGAGCCGGCGGCGGTCGCGTTTTCGCCTTCTGCTTCCGCTCTTCTATGCGTTTCTCGTCCGGCTGTGGGCTTATCGTGAGGATTGGCGGTGGCGGTGCCGTGGCGGCGGTTTTAGCCTGTGCTTGGTCGTACTGGTTCTGGAGATCCTCGAGGCAGTTCTCGGTCAATTCTTGGTACAGGCCCCTCAGCGTCGTGCCGGTCTTCTCGACCACGAACTGGTCGAGCCTCTTCGAGGCGGCTTCTGCCACGCCGGGCTCCAAGAGATTGTCAATCGGCACCACAAAGTCGGACAGGTCGAGCTGCGTCTTGAGCGGGTTCAATTCCGCCTCGAGCTTCTACGACTTGGATATGAACGTCTGTGCCTTCTTGCGGGAGAAGGGCGGCAGGGAGACCGCCTGAGAGAGGTCCTGGACGAAGCCGACGATGGCGGCCAGTTCGCTCAGCGCGTCGACTTCCCGCTCCTGTAGCTTCTCCCGCTCCAGGGGGTGGGCGGCGTGGAGATCACCCAGCTTCTTCAGCCAGTCGACGGCCTGGGCCGCGGTCGTCGTAGCGTCCGACTGGCAGAGGCGCAGGACGTAGTGCAGCTGCGGGTCCTCCCGGGTGAGGTCGGCCGGGTTGCCGCGCAGGGCCACCCGCGGATTGCCGGCCGCGTCCAGCGCGCTGGAGTTTCTCCTGAACCACTTGGCGCCGGAGCACGTCTGCACGTGGCGCTTGAGGACGGCCTGCGCGCGGCCGTATTCCAGATGGCAGGTGTTGGCCAGCTCCTGCAGGACCAGGGCGCGGTATGCCTTGTCTATCGAAGGTTTCTGGAGGAGCGCGAGGAGGCGGCCGATGTAGTTCCACACGGCGGCACCCCGGACTGCGTTGTAAACGGCCTCCGAAAAAGCGGCGCTGATGTATTTGTCGGTATGGACGGGTAGCCTGCGCCCTCTTTCGTCCGCGACGAGCCCGGGCTGGCTGAAGAACCAGACGTTGACGGCGTGGGTCAGGACGATAGGTTCTGCAAAGAGCAAAGCCAGCGCATCGTCTAGGTCGGCTTCTTGGTCGTGCGCGATGGCTGCTACGTCGGAGAGAGCCAGCTTGGCCGGCGGTGCGGTAAGCGTGAGTTTCGACAGGGCCTGCGCCGCCGCCGTGTCCGATTTTTTGGCGCGCTCCTTGCGGTCTCGGGTCTGCGAGCCCAGGTCCAAGACGTCCTCGACGAGGATGTTCAAGTGCTGCAGCAGCGTGGTCTGCCTCATCAGCACCAGCTCGCCCGTCGCCTGAGGAACGATCAGGCGAGCCCGGATGCCGGGAGCGAGGCCGGCGAGAAAGTTCGCCTTGTCGGCCATGATCTGGAAAGAGTCCCCGTACTTGTCTCCGTCCATGAACGACGTGTAGCAGTCCTTGTAAGGCTGGACGAGCCGCAGGATTTTCGTGCGCATGCTTTCCTCAATGAGCGCGAGATCGCCCTGGCCGCCGCTGGCATAGCCGCCGTACTGCTCGGACAGGGACTCTGTGGCCCGGCGTCGGAGGAGATCCAAGAGGACGTCCGGCCCGGACTCTGCGATGTCGCGGAGGTTCATCTCCGGCACGAGCTTGTACGCCTCGCCTAGGGACCGGTCCAGGCGGTGCTTCAGCACGGCGCCGCCTGCTGCCCCGGCCTTGAGGCATTTTGCCCGCTGGCCCGGGTCAAACGACCGCCAGAAGCTCTCGATCGCCGCGGCATGCTTGCTATACTTGCGGCCGAGGTCGCCGTGCAGCTCTCTCACAACGTCAGCAGTCGACGATTCCATCGTGCCGTGTGTGCGCCGCTAGCCGCTGCCGTGTTATCGGTTTCACAGGATGAGGATTGTGACGGGCAGGGCCAGGGACACCACGAGTAGAGAGTAGGAGCTCGAAGAGAGGCGGCGGTCACTGGACGCTCACTAATAGGTGACGTCTCGCAATGATCTCCGCAAAGCGAGCTGCAGATAAAAGAACCTCCGCCCACGTCAACAGATCCGAATCGGATTCAGCCTTGGGACTTGCGTAGCCTTTGGGACCAATAAACAGCTACCTCTTGCCTCTATCTATTCTGCCGCCCCCCCAACTACTGCCCTAACAAAGACGCAAGGGGGCGCGTACATGGACGGCGGTCTGATACTCTTGTAGACTCTGTACAAGTACTTTGTGGAGGGAAGAGGCGTGTGTTAACTTGTCTCACAGTACCAAATCAGAGGTTGACACGACTCATCATAAGACACACCACTCTCCGATTCGTCCAAGGAGGCGCCACCGAATCTTGCGAAAGCTGTTGTTGGGGGTATTGGTGGCTCGAGGGCATTGTGGCCGGCTCCGTTGCATATGGGCGCCCGTATTTCATACCCGGTGCCCGGAAGCTCCTTCATAGATTCTCCCGAGGTCTGGAGGCCAGGTTGCTATTGGCAGAAGCCAAGCGGAATCCCAGTGTCCTGATATATCGAGGGGGTATTATCACCTCTCTGCTTCTCTTCAGCCATCAAATCCGCTCACGATCCACCAAACCATGGCCAGCGCTATGTCGACGCCGGCTCTCATCTCCTCCGCGGCAGACCTCAAAGCATTCCTGTCTTCCATCTCCTCGTCCAACACTCTCTACCTAGACTTGGAAGGAAGCAATCTCAGCCGACACGGGACCATATCCCTCATCACCATTCTCCTCTACCCGGAAAAGGTGGTGCGTCTCGTTGACGTCATGACCCTCAAGGACCTGACCTTTACCGTGACTTCTGACGGCGGGAAGACCCTGAAATCTATCTTCGAAGACCCCAGCATCCCCAAATGCATCTGGGCCCCCGCGTCAGACAGGAGAAGAAGGTGGTTGTGCCCTCTTTTTACGTGCCCTCCAGTCTCACAACTGAGACCGATTTCGCCTCCTTACAGACAAAAGTAGTAGTCGAGGAGTAAATGGCAAACAGCTCTTTTTTTTGCTCTACCGCAACTCCCACCGTCTAATGTTCCGTCCGCCTGCCTGCATCTGCCCGTGTGCAGTTGAATGCCCCGGTAGAGCGGCAGTCTTCTTCGGCGGCTCTTCTCTCTATCTATGTCTTTCTCTCTTTCTACCTGTTTCACTCGCTCCGCTCCGCTCCCTCCCTCACATCCGCTCCACCTCCCAGAACAGCCGCGTCATGGCCGGGTCATCCCACTGGCCCGGCGGGCGCTGGCTCTTGGGCAAGTCCGTGTTGCGCGTCCGCACCGCCCACCGCGTCCCCGTGCGCCGCCCCACCTCCTCCCACATGGCCCGGAAGCTCGCCTCGTCGTGCTTGTAGATGACCCAGCCCTCGGGCCCCATGGGCGCCGCCGCCACGCGCCGCGCCACGCTGTTGCCGATGGCCAGCACGCCCGGCCGCGGCCGCAGCAGCGCCACGATGCGCTCGCACGCGCGGTGCTGGTCCTCGAGCCCCCACACGTGCAGGAACATGCCCGCGTGCAGCACGTCGACGGTGCCCAGGAGCTGGTCGGCGGCGCCGCCCGGCGCGGGGGCCAGGAAGTCGTCGACGATGAACGTCGCCTTGAGGGTGTCGCGGTCGCGGAAGTAGCGGTAGGCGGCGTCGATGAAGCCGTCCATCTTGTCGAGGCCGTAGAAGTTGTCGGAGGCGCAGCCGGCGTCGTACACGAGGTAGCGCAGGTCCTGGCCGGCGGCGCAGCCCACGTCGAGGTACCGGCCGCCGGCGCGGACGACGTCCTTGACGCGATCGTACGAGGGCTGCTCGCGCAGGGTGCCGCGGACGAAGATGAAGCGGCCGACGCAGGGCCAGGGGTAGACGGCCCAGAGGGCGTCTCTCTGTAGCGGTAGCAGAAGTGATGGTCAGCAGCTGTCGTTGTCGTCACTAGGACGATCATGTCCTGGGAAGGCTAGCTTGTCGTGACATACAAACTCGGTCAGGTAGGGCACGACCTGATCGGCCGCGATGCCCACGTACTCCTCCACAAAGCGGCGTGTCTCGGGCAGCAAGTCGGCCTCCACCAGGGACCCGAAGAACGCGCTGGCCGGCTTGCCGGAATTGATAATGGTCTGGATGGGACTTTCGGACATGCTGGGCGGTGTGTAGCTGGGGCGTACGGGCGTGTATGGCTGCCTTTCTGTACTACGAGTTTGGTGTCTTATCTTGGTCTCTGCGACTTTTTTCGCATGAGCAGGATTCTGAGCAGGGTGGACGGCATTCGTCTGATGGTTTAAATACGGAAAGCCCATCCTCCCGGGCATCTCGCAGCATCTCGCAGCTTCTCATATCGCAGGGGCCCAATCCGTAAGCTGACACCAACATGTCGGTCGACGTTGCCAACAGTCGTCGTCGGGATTTATGTCCTCCGAGGGTCTGCGTTGTCATCGCACACGTCTCACCAGATGTCTTTTCTTTGTCTCGCTCGGCCCGGCCTTGGACGCGATGAAACGTGCTCACGAAAATCGGACGACCGGTATACGAAAATGCGTTCCCTGGCTGTACGACCACCCTGTGATGAATCAATTCCGACTCGATTATGTTGGTACCTCGACGTAGGAGGCAGGAGGCCCGCGAATACAGCAGGCATGGTCGTCCTACCTGCCTCCAGTCGCAAAGGGAGACGGCAAGAAGGTCTGGGGCCGTTGCTGCCTGCGACGCGAAGTAAACAAAACACAGGATCAATAAACTAGTTCGATAAACAATCCAAACAGCAACCCACATGCAAGCCAAGACAAACAACCGCTGGCCACGCATCTCCCTCTCTCCAGACACACACACACCGCCGTACCACCCGTCATCATGCCTACTGTTACAGAAATCCTCCCTATCGTGGCCTCGGCGCCGTCCGGCGCGTACCTGTTCCTCCCCACCAATTGCCGGGGCGAGTGGGCTTCGAAATACGGCACTGCGCTCAGAAAGAGATACCCAGACGCCTTTCGGATTTACCGGGAATTCTGCGAGACGGCCGCGGCATTGGACAACGCCAATTACGTTCTGCCCTTGCTGGACGACTCGGGGAATGCGGACTGGCTGAAGGACGTCGGCGAGAAATGGGACACGGATTCGTTCCGCACGCTGCTCGGCCACTGCCTCGTGATCCCGAACCAGGCGCCACGCGGGTTGCCGCTCGTGGCGAGCGGCACCGTTCACAACATTGTCTGCCTCTTTGTGACCTTTTCCACTGTCAGACCTCGCCACCCGCACACGGGCAAGGGCACGGGTGTAGAAATTCGTTCCCGGATAGGGCAAGCCGTCGAGGCGTTTCGGAACATCTTGCGGGAGTCCAGAGCCGGGCATGGTACTATTAGTGGTGGAACTGCGACAGCGCCGACGGCACAAATTCCGGTCATCTACTCGCCGTTCTGGGGCCTGACGAGCGGGAACACGACGCACGACCATTTTGAGGAGGTATTAACCAATTCGGGCATTGGTGGTACCTTGACTGTCTGGGCGTTTGTGGGGTGACGGGCGATATGACTGGCCGTGTAGTAATGACACTTGCGGGATGATACCTGTGAGGAATTGAAGCAGATGCTCGACGGCGGAAACCAGTTCTATTGCGACTGTAGATTAGCACCGGGTCGGCATACCCAACGTAATAAGACCGTTTATTAGTCCAGCCGGGCGATTGTACATTTCTTATCGTCACCATTGCCGTGTCTGCTCATAGCATTGCTTGACGAAGGGTTGCCTTGTTATTCATCTGGTCACAGCCTGTGCAACTTGTCGCCGTCCCACTATCAGCGCCCTCTGCCGAAAGCGGCCCGAACCCGCCAGACGGGTCGAGGCATAAATCGCATTGCCGGCAGCCGATCGCAGTGGGCAACTAGCAGATAAAAACGGGGGCTGAGCGAACCGTGTTATCAACTGGCAATCGGCGAGCCTATTGCATCATCTGCTAACGGGTTTCCGCCATAGACCCGCTGGGCAAATCCAGGACGACAACCGGCCCCGACAACAACAGTAACCCTCGCTGAAATCGCGCAGCTTTCCCGGCCGTCATCGACATCGTCGCCTCGCCTCGCTCGCCTCGCTCATTTCGCTCACCAACGCACAATGGGCTCTCACACGGCACCCGGTCCCGCCGCCGGCCTTGGCGCCGGCGACGTCCTGCTCATCTTCCTCCCGGACCGCCTCAAGCCCGACGCCGACTGGTCCGCCAAGACGGAGGCCGCGTACCCGGGCCTGACGATCCGCTGGGTCAGCCAGGCTGACCCGGTCACGGGCGCCATCCGCGACGTCAACAGCCTGCCGGACGCGACCTGGGAGGGCGTCACGCTGCTGACATCGCTGTGGCCGCCGCACGCCGACAAGATCCCCAACGTGCGCTTCGTGCAGGTGCCCTCGGCGGGCGCCGACCGGTGGATCGTGCACGACACGTACAAGCGGCCGGACGTGGTGATCAGCACGGGCAACGGGACGCATGCGTAGGCCGCCCGTTTCTTACAATTGTCTCACCGTGTCTCACCCGGTTACCAATGATTTTTCACCACTAACGCACGGCATCCCCTGGCAGGCCCCAGATTGCGGAATGGGTGATCGGCGCGTGGCTCCAGGCCCGGCACCACTTCTTGACATACGCCAGCTACATCCCGTCCGGCACTGCGTGGGCGCACCGGCTGGACACGATGGGCGAAGACTCGACGGGAACGCGAATGTAAGCCTCCCCTCTCCTGCTTCTCTGCCTGCAGTTGTGCTTATCCATGACGTACCAGCGGCATCCTCGGCTACGGCGCCATCGGCCGCCAGGTGGCGCACCTCGCCACGGCCTTCGGCATGGAGGTCTACGCCTACACGCGCAGCGAGCGCGCCACGGCGGCCGCCCGCTTCGACGACAGTTTTTGTCTGCCGGGCACGGGCGACGCCGAGGGCAAGCTGCCGGCGCGGTGGTTCCACGGCGCGAGCGGCGACGACGTGAACAACTTTCTCGCGCAGGACCTGGACCTGCTGGTCGTGGCCACGCCGCTCACGGCCGCCACGACGGGCCTGCTGGGCAGCGCGCAGTTCTCCGTCCTCGACGCGACCCGCAAGGCGGCGGGCAAGCCCGGCACCTACGTCGCCAACATCGCGCGGGGCAAAGTCATCGACACGGGCGCGCTGCTGACGGCGCTGACGACGGGCCAGATCGCGGGCGCGGCGCTCGACGTCACGGACCCGGAGCCGCTGCCCGAGGGCCACGCGCTGTGGCGGGCGCCCAACGTGTTCATCACGCCGCACATCAGCTGGCAGTCGGCGCGCATGCGGCAGCGGCTGCTGGCGGTGCTGGACACGAACCTGGCGCGGCTGCACGCCGGGCAGCCGCTGGTCAATGTCATCAACAAGGAGTTCCACTACTAGGGTGTCTGTTGGCGTTTGGATAGAAGTAGAGACTGGCACCTTTCTTAACCACACCTCACATATTAATCGTATATGTCGAGATTCGACTCATAGTTACATGGCGTGCATTCAACCTCAATTTCTCACAGGTGTCATCACGCAAGTGTCATTACTACACGGCCAGTCATGGAGGTCATAATAGAACCCCCCTCTTTCTCCGGCCAACTCGCCGTCCAAGCCTCGTCAGGCCGCAAAGTTCCAGATCGCCCATTCAACATTCAGGTTGCCCCCAACTGCCAGAGAGATCTCTCTTTTTGTGTCTTCCAGTTCATAATCCTCGCGGTCAACTCTCCACCGCGGCGAGAAGACGTACGTGAGTCTGCTGTTGTCTTGTGCAGGTGTCGACGCCCGCAAGACGGCGCAAAACGCCGCGAGGGCGCTTTGCGTTGCGGGCCGCATATTTGCACCGTCGGCCCAGACGGTGGCGTCGCTGTGCCAACTGGAGAAGCTCAGAAACAGGCAGACAATGTTAGTGTTGCGAAAGTTCGGCTTCGCGCGGCACGGCTTCCAGCCGGTCCGCCGGCGCTGGATCACAAGGCAGCGGCCGACCAGCGGGTGTTTCGGGTCCACGATACGCGTCGTCGTCCGGCCCTCCTCGGCCGTCGGCCCCGCGCCGTCCACTTCCAGGATGTAGTCGGTCTTCTCCAAGGCCGCGGCCTTTTCGCAGACTGACGCGTAGATCCGAAAGGCGTTGGGGTAGATGCGCTCGAGCTCCACGCCGTACCATCCGCCCCACCGGCCTTGGCAATTGGCGGGCACGATGAGGTAATGCTCGCCGGACCGCACTTGGCCCAGGGCAGTATGGATCTCTTCAAGGGTGGCGAACGCTGACATGACGAGAAGCAGCGCAGGTTGTGAGGAAATATTTGGTGTTGCTGTAGAGCCGGCTTGCTTGTGTTGTGTTGAAGTGGAGTCTCTTCGGTATTGACAAGTCGAAATTGCCTACGTCTGAAGAGAGAGATGCGTGTTAGGAAATTCTTTTATACTCTTTTTTTTAAAGTTCTGGCTACCTTGGCTGTTGTGCTTGCTTTCATCCCTTCCGATGCCCCAAGGGCACCAGCAGGAGGTATACAGTAAAGATGTCATAAGATCAGCAGCGCATGACTACTATAACACACACAGTAGAGGGTACCTGAGTCCCAACACTGAACCTTACTGCTCCCTGCCTAGGGAGAGCCAGCCTTTGCGATGGAACATCGTATTACTATATGGGTGTTATAACCTTAGCAACCGTAGCACACATGATCCCAGATCTTTGCGTCGTAATGCCTGACCAAAATGATTTCAGCGCTGCCCACGGCCCATCGGCTAAACAGCTGTGGCCTGTGTTCTGTGCCCTCCCTCACTTTTTGGCCCACTGCCCCTTGTTCGCGCCTATCCAGGCCCTGAAGTCCTGCATCTCCGGATGCGCGCGGCGGCACTCGGCGACGTCGCCGCCGTAGCCCTCCTGCTCGAACCAGCGGAACATGTCGCCGACCGTGCCCTTGAGGAAGAACTTGACCGCCGACGCGATGGGGCACGGGGCTAGGGGCATCGGCCCGCCGACGGCCTGGTGGAACGCAATGTCCGCCTCGGCCTGCGTCAGCTCGTCGCCCACGAGCGTCAGCGCCACGCTGGCGTGCTCGTCGGGGCGCAGAAAGGCCTGCGCCGCGAACCAGCCGATGTCCCGGGTCGACACCATCTGCAGCTTCTTGCCGTCGCCCATCTGCTGCCACATGCGCGCGAAGCCGCGGCCGTGGACGTCGTTGGCGAGGTTCTCGAAGAAGGTGACCGGCCGGAGGATGGTGTAGGTCATCTTTGCCGCCTGCGCGGCGGCGTCCGCCACCACCGCCTCCAGGCGCTTCTCGATGTAGAACTTGGCCGCAAAGTTCTTGACGCTGGTGGGGTTGGCGGCCGACTTGGTGGGCCCGCCGCGGTCGCCGGACGAGTAGACGACGTGGCGCACCCCGTGGGTGGCCGCGGCGTCCACCAGAGCCTTGCCCTGCGCCTCCTCGGCGTCCGAGTTGACCTGCACGATGTACAGGCCCCAGACCGGCCCAGGCGCGGCCGCGGCGGCCTGGGCGAAGATGGCCTCCGGGTCGGCGATGTCGCCGGTGACGACGGACACGCTGGCGTGCGCGGCGAGCTTCTGCGCCCGCGGGCTCGCCGCGTCGCGCGTGACGGCCACGATGTGGAAGCCGCCCGCGTCGGGCGCCGCGAGGAGCGCGTCGATCAGGGCGCCGCCTTGCTTGCCCGTGGCGCCGGTGACGACAAGCGTTTTGTGTGGAGAAGACATGCCTATGTGCGATGCGTAATGCGCGATGACGGCTTTCAAGTTGTTGAACAGCTGAGGTGCAAAATAGTACTTGGAAGAAAATGAACGAGTCGAAGTGACGAGTGTTTGTAATGTCCCGGATGGCGCATGTGCCAGAGACCGGTATTTAGTGGCGGATGCGCCATGATATATACAAGTAGTTGACGCCGTCGACAGTGTGTGATGCCGAACCAGTTTGAATCGAATCAGGGGTTGGTTGTCGGCGGGTGCTACCACGGCGTTTGAAGAAAGCCCGACGGGCCCGCGGACTCGGCCAAGGGGTGCTGTCTCGTCGACGGAGTAATAGGGCTGGCATGGGGTCTGGGGCACGACAATTAGCCCGGACGGAGACGGGAAGTAGTCGCACCAGCGTTCCACTCGGCACCAATTTCAGCCGCGTGGACGGTCTGTGAGCCGCCACAGCCCCAAGGCTGTGCCCGAGCATGCGAAGAAAACTGCCGGCCCCTGTTCTTAGGCCCCAGGCGGAGAAATCACGTAAAATAAGATCAGGTGATAAGTACGAAGCTTTTGCAAGGGCCAGGCCTAACCTGCTTTGAAGGTGACAGGGGCTCTGCATGTTGATCAGTCTTGGCGAGTTTATGTTCTGCAGAGGCAGCACACGCCTGTGCCAGGGTGCCTGGCACCGGTGCCAAGAGAGTGCAGCGCCGGGATTTGGCTCCTACAGACTACAGGGGATTGGCAGGGGACGAAATGAGGAGTATTGCAGCCCAATATGGGTCCGAATCTACGCATTAAGAATTTCCCCGTTTGGAGGTGCGCCTGTGCTGTCCCTGCTCAAGCCTGCTTAGTGGAGGACACGCCTGTGGCTAGGACGCAAAGGAAACAGCACTCAGAGATTCTATTGATACACGTCTCGTTGTTGATAATACAAATCTCTATGTCTTGAAATTGACAAACATGACTACGATCAAAAGCCTTTCATTATTTTCATCCCTGGTCCTCTTATGTAAACAACGGCGGAAACTCGTTGGCGCTGATCACAGTGTTGTAGATCTCCGCGATGCTGGGCACCTTGCTGCTGCCGGCGCTGATCTCCAGCGACGCCAGGTCCTGCTGCAGCCAGGCCGCCTGGACCATCTTCCGGGCCAGGGCGATGTTCCTCGGCAGCTGCGGCGGCCCCGCCTCTGCCTGTGCCGCGAGTAACAGCGACGGTGCTGATGCGGCCTGCATCACGAGGCTCCGCTCGTCCTCGTTGCGCGCTTCCACGCCGACGACGAACAGCAGCCAGGGTCGCGGGCAGCGGCCCAGGGCCGCGAGCAGGTCGTAAGCCTCGTCCAGCAGGCGCTGCACGGCCGCGGCCTGCTTCTCCAGGCCGCGGCCGACGCGCTGCAGGTAGAGCTGCGCGGCGACGAGGTGGAGACGGGCCTCCTGGGTCAGGCGGTCTGCGCAGCTGCCGCCGTCGCCTGTCACGACGGCGGAGATGCGCTGCTCGAGGCGGTCGAGGCGGAACTCCACGCGGCGCAAGGCGCACAGGTGGTCCGGCGAGCGATAGCCGGAGCTAGACGGGTCGAGGGCGGCGGCGACGACCTCGCAGAGGACCTGGAGGAACTCGAGCGAACAGCCCAGGCAGGGGATGATCTTTTGCAGAGATGGTTCAGCATCTAGGGGGAGGAGGTTTCAAAATCGTTTAATGCAGGGACAAGAACCTACCTCCTGCCGCATCGACGAGAAGACGGGCTTGGACACGATCTTGGGCCCGTCGGCGGTCGTAATCTGCACGTCGGTGCGCTGGTCCCAGTGGCGGATGCTGAACGCGTAGAGGGTGTCGTGGTAGAAGAGCCAGTTGAGGATGGCGCCGAGGTCGCCGCCGTACTCCTGGTGCGCCTCGTGGACGCTGATGGCGATGCGCTTGGTGCCGCAGAGGAAGATGGCGGAGCTGAGGGGGCTGCCGTTGTCGTCGAGGGTCTCGTAGAAGCTCAGCAGCATGCTGGCAGCCATGGCCTGGAAGGACTGGACGCGCGACAGGCGGCCGCCGCCGATGGAGGCTTGCAGGGTGCGCACGGCGGCGTCCTGGTGGACGTAGGCGGCGTGCTTTAGACCGAGGCTCTGGTGGGAGAGGGCGGCGAGGGCGTGGCGCGTGGCCAGGGCGGGCAAGCCGTCGTCGGACAGGGACATGCGGACAAGCAGGCCGTGGAGATCGGCGAACTGGTCGGGGGACGCCACGATGCCAGTGATGGAGGTGCAGCCTTCGAAGGGGTTAGAGTCCAGAGTCATATCCGATGGTTCTGTGACGTATTTGGTCTTCGCAAGGGAGAGTGGTTCGCTGACAGAAGCCAAGGGTAACTTACCATGCGTTGCGAGGAAGGGATCTATCTGCGCCAGCGACATGGACACGGCATGTGGCAAGCGCGGCTCGGGGAGAACGCCGCTTCTATTTGCTCGAGGTATGTCGCTGTCTGCAGAATGAGTTTTAGAAAGAAGGGTCTTTTACCTCTTTGTTCGTCCACTGCATATGGCGTGCGTGCAACCAACCTAAAAATACTTTCGTCTCACCGCGGTATAGGTCCATGTCCGAGACGGAGGCATGGACAAAGTCGTTCTTGTCCGCACGCGCCGCCTTCACGAAGTACTGACCCGTGCTAAGCACGCGTACCGAGCGCTTGGCATCGGTGTCCCTGGGCCACGACAGCCGCAGACCGTAGCCCTCGCATGCATGGTTGCGCTGGCGGCATGCTAAACAACCCGGCAGCGTCTTGTCGCACGCAACCTTGCGGTCTTTTTGGCGACGTGCGCGGTGTTAGCGGACAGTTGGCATGTTACGCAGGGCAAATTCTCCATCCTGCTCGACGTCGCTGGCCCTTGGCTCCGAGCAACGTCCGTTTCCCGACTGCATAGGCTGGAGATAGCTGCTCACCTCGACAGTTCCAACAACGTTTTGCGGCCCGTGGGTGATGGGCTCCAACCTCATGTCCGCCGGCCATTGCTGTGAGTGGCTGCTTGTGGAATGTGTCCTTCGCTGGAGTTCGGCAACCTGTTGCACGCGGCAGATAGAGGCAGGTATAGCCCCAGAATCTCCGTGATGAATTTCTGCTTCGAGGCTATAGTGATGACTCCTCGACTTTCTGTATATATTAAATAGTAATTATATTTCTAGATTTCTAGTTCAAAGTATACTGCGAACAGAGTAAAGTTTCTTTCGAGAGGCTAAGATCGTGATGAGATAGGCTCGACGTCCGAGGATGAAGTCCGCTGATTAATGCTCTTTCTGCGACGTCCCCACAGCTCCCGTGGTCTCGCTCGTTCTCCGAACTGGCCAAATAGACACTCCGAACATAAGCCGCGCAAAGCAGCTGGCAGCCAATATACTCACAGCGCATCTCTTTCTCCCCGCAATCTTTGGGTCAGCATAGCCCGCTGCCTGCTACTGCGTCAACCGTTAATTATCTTTTCTTGCAAGCACTATCATGACCATTCTTCGCACAAAAATTATCATTCTTTATGAAAAACGATTTATATTTCATAATTCATCTTTTAATTTTTCTTAATGTTGCATGATGTGAAGAGATAGCGAGCTACTTACATCAGCGAAAAGGATGGCATCGCGAGATTGACGTGCGAGCAGAAGATGTGAGGTCTCGGGGAGCAAAAATGAAGATGAAGCTGATGCTGATGCTGTCGAAGCCTTTCTTTTCTCTTGGCGACGAACATCAGCCGTCTTTAAATCACAATTCTTTGCATGCTTTCATGTCTTATTCTACGTACGACATTCTCTTTCCCCAAGTTTTCACAGGAAGCAGTACTGACTCGCTGACTCCCCACAGACTCACGGCTCGCAGGACTTCTATTCGACCCTGCTCTCCGCCCAGCTCGGCTTCTCACCCAACCAGATCACCATCACCCAGCTCGTCGCCAACCTAGGCTGCGCCTGCGACGCCACCATGGGCGGCTACCTGTCCGAGATCTTCGGCCGCCGCCTGACCGTCATTTCTGCGTCGTAGCCGGCGCCGTGTGCTACCCTTACGCCTACACCGCCTCCTCGGCCGTCGCCGCCCCCGCCTTCTTCCTACAGTTGAGCGTCTACGGCGCTTTCGGCGTCATGCCCACCCACCTGATGGAGCTGGCCCCGTCCGTCATCCGCACCTGAGTCGTCGACACCACCTACCAGCTCGGCAACCTAGCGTCCAGCCTGGCCGCTCAGCTAGAGTCCAAGCTCGCCAAAGAGTATTTTCCCTTACCTCCCCCGGCCGTCTTCGTCATCGCCGTCACTGTCGAGGCTCCTGAACTAACGGAATACTAAACGCTGTGGAGGTGGAAGTTATGCAATTATTAGGTTTTATGGATTTGATTTGCTGTACATATTGTCGGAAGACTGCGTTATATTGATTCTGACTATTGATCTCTCTCTCTCAGAATGCAGTGTGGGGTTAGGTTAGGTTAAAAAATGTTTAAAGTGAAGCAATTTTTTATTTATTTATGATAGCTCACTATATACCAAACAATTTAATACAGGCTGACTAGGTTTCAGGCATGTAACGCGGTAACAAATAGAATGTGGGGATAGTATTATTTAAAATGTACTCCTGTTTCACAGAAGAGCAATCCGCCGGGTCTCCCGCTTCGCCTTGGGAATCGAGATGCTCAGAATGCCGTTCTGCAGGTTGGCCTTGACGTTCCCTTCGTCGACGGGCAGCGGGAAGTTGAAGGTCCGGTGGAACTGGCCAACGGCCCGCTCCTGGACCCAGTAGCGCTCAGTCGGCTGTGCCACCTCTTTATCGGCACGGGGAGCCGCCACTTCTTTGCTCTTGTCTTCTTTCTCCGCTTCTTGATCGGATACAGTCGTTTGGCGGCTCGGCGACTGCGCACGAGGCGCTTCCACGTGGGTGAAGGTCTCACCCCCCCCTGCCTCGGAAGAGGCTGAAGCTGTCGGCGTCCCAGCCGAGTAGTTGCGTTCGATGCTGCCGCTCACGACCATCGTTTGGGGCTCGGTAAACTCGATGGCGACGTCCTTACGATCGACGCCGGCCAGCTCGCCGTACAGCTCGTAAGTGTTCTGCGTCTCGCGGATGTCGAAACGTGGGTTGAATGGACGGGCCAGTGTCGACGAGGTAGACCGGTGGCCCTTGCCGCCCTTCTGGTGCTGCTGGCTGTTGTCGGCTTCGCGTGAATACGTGTCGAAGTCATCGAGTAAGCGGAAGAGATTGGTGAAAGTCTGGTCCGCCGGAGCGGAAGTAAAGTAGCCGCCGCGGTTGAAGAAAGCCATATTGATTAGTGTTATTGTTGGTCAAGGGTGTGAATATTTTCTTCATTATTTTTGATGTGTTCAGTTAATCGAAGTTAAAACCATGAGTTGGCGAGATCTTTATACTTGAAAAATGTCATGGTGGGAGCGTCGGCCTGGTTCGGCTGTCTGCTAGGCAGAGCAGCTTCCATAACGTGGATTGCATTCTAGAATAATGATCGCGCATGTTACTAGACGGTTCTACGGATTTCGAGAAATTGGTTTTGTATTATGATTTAAGAAGCTCCGGCCAATCAGCGCAACACAAGGTCTTAAAGTGTCATAATGGCGGAAGCTTCGGTGTGGTTCGGCTGCCTGTCAGGCAGAACAGGAGAAATTTCCATGACGTCGGTCGCCTTCCAGCCATAGATTTCGTGAATATTATGCGAAGTTTCTACAGGCTTCGACATATTGGTGTCATGTTATGATCGTAGAAGCTCCAGCCAATTAGAGCAGCCGGGAATTTTTTGTGTGGTCTGCTTACTCGCACTTCAACCTTGATTCTCCAAACCATGACGTTGAACTATAGACCCATGTGTCGAGAACCCCGCCTAAATTACTAAGGAACAAAAATCACCTGATGTACTCGACGTTTATGAGTCTTAACAGTGATGGATAAGATTAAATATTTATGTGTTTACATACAGAGTACTTCTATTGTTACCCTTTTATCTGTCCGGAATAACTGTTTTTGGTGTGGCATTTTATTATGTTTCGTCCCCAAAATTCGCTCGTCGGGAAAGGCAAAAAATAGTTCGAGACTGTAATTGAGAATTGGGCGTCTTCATTTCCCGCTCTTGTCTGTTTCTTTAAATATTAGTTTCTTACTAGGCTTCTCTACATACGTGCTACCTGTCGCGTTTCCACCAATTCATAAGTGCTAAGAAATGAAGGGTAATAATACAGCAGGAGTTTAAAAGGAACGTTGCACTTGGGTTCATTTCTACTTGTATACTAAGTAGGTTTAATAGGGCTTTTTGGCCTTGCGCCTATAGGGGCTCCGCCAAGTAGACAGATTACACGCAAAGGTATTCAGCCCTCTCACAAATTATCTACTCATATAAATGTATTTTTATCAGTGGTGATGTCATAATGACAGGCACATCACGTCTATCATTCACAGCTCTACTTTTAAACTAGCCATCACCCACCCGATATTCTTACCATACACAATTCCAATTGAATCCTCAAATTAAGCTGCTCAAGCTAGGCTTTACAACTCCCATCACATCGAACGTATCGACAAGCAGCATAAACAACTTAAAAGGATGCCTTCCGAAATCAAAGACAAAAAAGGAGAGCCCATCAAGGAGGGCGATCAAGTATTCACGCCCATCCGTGGCGGTACGCACACGGGGGAGGTTGAAAAGATTGTGACCACCGAGAAGCAGGCAAAGGAAGAAGGCATCAAGCACCCGCCAAAAGTAGGTATGCCCAACCCCGTTTCTTTTATTTTGATAGGGCAAGACAAGCTTACTAGGAGGCAAGGTACTTTACACAGATCAGCATGGCCATTACGTTTCTCATAATCCCGGAACCCTTGAGCATCAGAACGATTGAGAATGAGAAAACGACGACATTAGCAACGGCAGGGCTTGGGAATATGACAAATTGCTACGTTAAGAGGGCTTGCGTCTAGGAAGGTGGAGGTATGTTGGTGACAGACCTCATCAGATCCTTCTCCTCGGTTGTGTATTACGTCGTTCGTAAAAATATAATGTAACGTGGCGGCCTTTCGTTATGTTTTCTTTATATGTATAACAGGTTGAGGGCCCTATCCCTTATTCAAAGGACATTTTTCAACACAACGTGAAATTAATCTATGTAAAAGAGTCATACACGCTTTAACGTGTTCTTTCAAAACACTTTTCCGGGCGAAACATGAGTTTATAGAAGTCCTATGGCGCAGCCCTGCACGCTGCTGTAGGCACAATGCGAACGCCGTGCCCAACGCCCCAATAAAATACCCACGCTGCTGTGGACATTTATGTGGCACACACGACCAGTCGGGCACCCACTACGGCAGATTCGGCTGCACTTGCCAGACGCAGTCGCAGTTGAAGTTCAAGACATCTAGAGACTGGGAAAGAAACGTGCGCGCCACGTCGGCAAAGACGACGTCGGCTGTCTTGAGATAGTCGGGACGAATGGCTGCGTCCTGGGCTATATTTACTAGTGCATATACGTTGTCCACCGCGTACGTGGCCAGGCAGCTGTGCGAGTTGATTAGTTGCCTTGTCAAGCTTGCCAATGCATTGCTCTGGTACTGGCGGGCCTTGAAATTAAGGGTTAAGGAGGGCTGGGATAGGCTGAAGCAGTCTACGATTAATGCTTGGGTTGACAAGATTCCTATGAATCTTAAGCAGGTAGCTGATTCTGATCAATTAGCTGGTAGAATGTCTGGTTTTTAAATTGTATCTTGCGTTCTTATTAGGGGGTTAATAGAAGGGATTATTTTTGCGGTCTGAGTGTTTTCGTTGGGGTGGTGGCAGTTATCTTTACAGCAAAAGTGTATAATTAAAGAATTTTCCGGACGACATCTTACAGCTTATTTGAACGTACATCATGTTCGATAAAGAAAATTTATTAACAAGAGCGTGTCAAATTGAGTTAGATGTATTTATCTTGGGAGATAGAAAGACCCTCTCTACTCTCAAGGACCCAGCTTATCGTCACTCGGCTCTTCGTATGAACCAGTCGGCTTTGCCCCGCGAGTCCGCTCCTTCACAATGTTTGACTTATCAATCGCTTCTCTTTCATCTTGTTCTATCGAGTAATGGTTAGCCAGCGTCATTACATACAACACCCCACCCCACGAGCAACTTAGCAAACGCTGCTGTAGTTGAAGTTGTAGTCACCGCCAAACCCTATATCGCACGTATAAACGGACTCACCAATCTGTGCATCGGAATCAGCGGCCCCGGGACGCACGGGATCCTCGACAGGATCACTATCCTTTTGAACCGGAACGGGTTCATTTTGCCTAGTCACGTAAGAAGGATCGTCGACCTGGCCTTCGGGAGCATCGCGCGGCAGTTCGGCGCCCTCCTTGTTATCCGTGTATGCGTGAGCCACTTTAGACATAGTGAAGGAGGGTTTTTAGCTGTGTATCTTTTCAGCGAGAAGTGTAGTTGTAGAGTAAGTTGAAGTTTAGCTGTTTGCATTTTGCGACGTGTAAGAGTGCTCGCTCCGGCAGACTTTATACATGAGCAACATGAGCCGGTAATGGTGCGGCACCAGAAAGGTTGTCCATACGACATGCTAGAACGCCGATGTCATTTTATGACATTTTCATGAGGTCATAGAACTCTGTTGAACCGAACAACATGAGATACTTCTACCCACACATCTCAGAGCTGTGCTCTGGCATGACGTAATGCCTAGCTCTCGTTTTCAGCCTTCAACGCGGAACACAAAGAGTTGCAGGCCGCCAACTGGCAGTTGATGAGTTCATGGGGCAAAGGAATCTACTAGCATGGACCAGCTGTATCGAAGAACAAATATTGGTGTATGCCGTATTTTTTTTTTGAAGGTTAATGGCCATTTTTCTAGCGAGTCTTCCAAATTAATGGAAGTGTGATGGAGCGACTGCCTTTACGCCAACTGCAGCCTTCCTCTATTGGGGGTGTTTATACCTAGTTTTCAATTTTCTGTCTGTGGAGTCGACGAGAAACCCTTATTTATGGTGCCACTATTACGACGTAAAGGGTCGGGCATCGCTTAAGTTAAAAGTTGTACGAGTAGTTGCTTAACAAAATAGTGCTGTGTTAATTATGTTGGCTGGCGAGGGGTTCAGCCTTGCGAATTCGTGCGAGCTGCCTTCCCAGCTAACGCAGGAACATATATTGCGAGTGTCCTCTACACGGTTCACTCCATACCCAAACCATCGCAAACAACTGGGCATAGAGACAGCACTAGCGGGGGGTTCCACCACTCTGTTTGGGACGTTTGACAGAATCTGTCAGAAAAAGGGGCTAAAATGGGAGGGGTGTCGGCATGGCTGCCTGAGGTACCAACCAATGATATGAGACTTGACTAGCCACCTATTTTAGTGGAGTTTTCGGGTAGTCTGGCACTCCCCTTCCCTCCTGACAGACAACAATACACACACCTATTTCTGAGAGAATCTGTTGTGGTGTATCCGAGGCGGTCACGTGAGAGGCGCCTAGCGGAATCTCCCTCAAAGAGCTGAACTGCCTTTTGACTAAGCCGCCCGCAAAAAATTGCTCCGGCGATCTGACTGGCTCGTTGGCTGACGAACAGCAGACAGGCAATGGAAACTTTTTGCGAATGCCAAGACCGCCGCGGTGCGAGGAGCTGCGGGCCGTTCGCCGTTGATTGGCTGGATAAGGGCTTCGCGCTGCCAGGGTCCACCGCAATACTAGAGAGCCCACACTGAAATGCCAAACGCATTGGACTCCAGTAATAATTCCCAGGCATGGGCAACTTTCTGCGTCGGCTGGGTCGTGGTTGTTCACTAAAGTTCCACCGCAAAAAGCTGCCAATGCAGAGAGCTTCATGTCAGCCCGCAGAATATTGTTTTGCTTTCGTCCACGGCCGCATTAGTCAAGATGCAATTTGTCAGGGAGACCGCCAGCCGTCTTGGTCATCCTTGCAACCCACAGCACGACAATGAAACGGCCAAGGGAGTGCAGAATCTGCGAAGCATCGTGAAGATCGTAAAACACTGGCATCATGGCGTACAATATAAGAGCCAGATCATGGCCGCCGTTCCATGTTTGCCTTTTGCAAGATCTGCATCATTATCATCCAAAGTCCATTAGCACTTGCCATTTGATTACCAAGTTTACTAGACGAATAAAAACGCTTCACCTCGATATCTACCTTCCTTCACCCGAACAGCCGCCTCTGCTCGATTTCTAATGGAAACTCCCGCGTCTTCGGCGTCCACTATGGACGTCGAAAAGCAGACTGAACCTTTCCAGGGTCCTCAGAGTGAGCCTCAGCAGGGGCATCACGCGCCAGATGCCGATACCGTGCCGTCCGACCCGAGCACCGGCCCGGGCAGTATTACGGGCGTCCGCTGGATCTTGGTGTGCCTCGCCCTTTACTTGTCTGTTTTTATGTACGGCCTTGACACCACCATCGCCGCCGACGTCCAGAGCGCCGTCGTCGACACCTATGGCGCCGTCGGCCAGCTCGCCTGGCTCGGCGCCGGCTTCCCCCTGGGCTCCGTCGCCGTTATCCTGCCCTACGGGTCGGTCTTCACCCACTTTAACATGAAGTGGGCCTACATCGGCGGCATCGTGCTCTTCGAGGCCGGCTCCGCCCTCTGCGGCGGCGCTCCGAACATGGGCGCCCTGATCGTCGGCCGTATCATCGCGGGCGCCGGCGGCACCGGCATGTACCTCGGCGGCCTTACGCACTTCTCGACGCTGACGTCCCCGCGCGTGCGCGGCACGTACATTACCGGCATCGCCTTCGTATGGGGCATTGGCAGCGTGCTAGGCCCCGTCGTTGGCGGCGCCTTCTCGGACTCGTCCGCTACTTGGCGCTGGGCCTTTTACCTTAACCTGGTCATCGGCGCCGTCACCGCGCCCGTCTACGTGTTTTACCTGCCGGCCGTCCAGCCACCGCTTGTCGCGGCCGCTGAGGCTAACGGCACTTTGCTGCCCGTCCGCGACCGCCTGGCCCGCCTCGACTACGTCGGCTTCGTCTTAAGCGCCGCCATCTGGGTAACTTTCGCGCTCGGGCTCGTCTCCGCCGGCACGCAGTGGGCCTGGGCCGACGGCCGCACCATCGCCACGCTCGTCGTCTTTGGCGTCCTCCTCGTCACGTACGTTCTCCAGCAGTACTTCTGCTGGTTTACGACCCCGGAGACCCGCTCGTTCCCGGCCCACCTCATCGCGCCCGGCAACAAGAACGCACGCACGCAAGTCCTGCTGTACATGACCACGTCCGCCGCCATTACCACCTTGTTCATGCCTACCTACTACATCCCCGTCTACTTCCAGTTCGTGCAGAACGACACCGCCCTCATGGCCGCCGTCCGCTTGCTGCCCTTTATCCTCGTCGTGGTCTCCGTCAGCCTCGCCAGCAGCTTCTTGCTGCGCTTCGTCAAGTACTACATGCCTATATACGTGTTCGCGGGCGTCCTCACCACTCTCGCCGGCGCCTTGTTTTACGTCTACCTCGACCCGGCCACCCCCGTCGCCACCATCTACGGGCTGAGCGTCCTCGGCGCCGTCGGCACGGGCTTAAGCATACAGACCGGCTACCAGGTCGGCACCCTCATAGTGGACCCCGTCGAAATAGGCCACGTCATCAGCATACAGAACGTCAGCCAAATCGGCAGCACGGTCATCGGCCTCGTCGTCGCCGGCCAGGTCTTCCAGAGCGTCGCCGTGAGCAAGCTCAGCGCGGTCCTGAGCGGCCTCGGCTACACCCACGCCGACATCGAGAGCGCCGTCGCCGGCACCCAGAGCGCGCTGTTCGAGAGCCTCGAGGGCGACCTGCGCGCCCAGGCCGTCCGCGCCATCACCACCGCCATCCAGGCCGCCTTCGTGCCCATGCTCGCCGCCGGCGCCCTGATGGTAGTCGCCGGCGCGTGCATGCGGCGCGAGAAGCTGTCGTTCGACGTGGTCGTCGTGGCCTAGGCCCCGCTTGTTTTTTTTTTGTTTTTTTTTTTTTTTGCTTTTCGTTCTTTCTTTCTGTTTTCTCTTCGCCCTTTCTTCTTTCCCCCTTCTGTTTTTCTTGCGATGGTATAATATTTAGTTACTAATGATCTGGAGTCGTTTCCAAAAGTATTCAGCGTCTGTTTTCTTTTCCTTTGTCTGTTTCTTAGGGGTTTACTGCGCATTTCTTGCCGGTTGGTTTGATACACTTCATATAGACTTAGATGTAGACTTAGACCTTTACAATTCTGATTCATTTATTAAAAAGCCAAACCTCAAATTGCTGTGCCTCCTACTTTTTTTCTCTTTTTTTCTCTTTTTTTTTTCTCTATATTTTAATTCCCCCGTCGAATAGAACTAATTGACTGCTTAAACTATCATACGTACAAACGTTTAACCGCATAAAGAAGAAAGACAGCCTTATACAGGATCTTATGGATCATACGGAAAACATAAAGGGAATGATCACGAATGACCTTCGCTGTATATACAAGACTGAGGATCTAACATTCGAAGAAATAGATACTCAGCCGTTTCCGCTTTCTGAAATACAAACCTACACGAACCTGTATTCCTGCGTCTTATAGAATGCGAGCATTTACCACCTCTGTTGATATATTTGCCAAGTTGTTCTTGGAACATAGACTTTGTACATAAGTGAGAATCGGAATTTATCTCAGCTACCGCGTACTAAATTTGGTGAATTTCAATATTCCTAAAACTTCCAGCACCGTCATTTGCCAAAAACCCTGCCATCCCTTGACCAAAGCTGTTATCAATACTCGTAACAGTCAAACTTGAAGAGCCCTGATCAGAGGAAAGCGTTGCCGTGATTTCATAGCCGCTGACGGCGAGCGACAAGTGGTACCACGTGTCTCCGACAATACCTCTAGGATAAGCAGCTGAGTTCAGAACGACCATCGCATGCGCCTCCCGAGAGACGGTCAAGTTCCCCGTGAAACTGTTGATGGCTGCTGTGTATCCCTTGAACGCATTGAGGCCGTCCATAGGCGAAGACACCCGTGCGTTGAGGCCAACCACCCCAGAGCTGCCCGAGATCATGATATCCGCGCTGATCTCGTAATTCGTCCATCCTGATGAGCCAGTCACGGCCCTGGCATCGATGTCTCCGACTGTCGCGACCGTATACTCGCCGCCAGAGACAGACCAGTTTCCGCCGAAGTTGATCCAGCCCAGTTGACCATTGGCCGAAAAATTGGACCGGTACGGTAAGACGCCGACTGGTGCTTCTCCCGTCAGCTCCGAGCAGAGGCCGGTGGTACCTTGGCTAGCAGGCGCCGTGTACCGAATGCCACTCGAAAGAGGAAGCAAGTTGGGACTGTAGTTGGAATTGCAGGCTGCCGAGCCGTTGTACACATACCACGGCGACGGAGACCACGACCATACGCCTGTGCCATAGTTCTTGTTGGTAAATACGGCACGGTGAAACTCGGGCGCCTGCGCATCGGTGGGCACAGACCAGATGGCATGGCTCGCAAGCACGAGTTGTTTGGTCGACGGATCCCAAATTGTGTAGGGACTCGATCCGGCGTAGAGTGCATCCTCTGTGACAACGCTGCTCCCCAGATCGGTCGCATTCCATGTGACGCCGTCTGTTGATGTCTTCACGTGGATCGGGCAGTTGGGGCGCCCACACACTTCGTAGCTCATGGCGTACTCGCCATTGTCCATGAGCGCGACGGTTGCCATTCCCGGCCGATCCGTCTGAGCGTTGCTGGCCACATCGCGGACAACGTCACCCCAGGTGTCACCACCGTCGTCAGACACGACATGGACCAGCATTTGGCTGTGGCTCTCGAATTCGCGTTCGTCTGAAAACACGGCCACGAGACTGCCTTGCTGGTTCACGAAAAGAAAAGGCTCCCAGATGCCTTTGCCGACCGGGCCCCCTTCTTGCCACGCGCCGACCGGGTCCCATGTCCGTCCGTGATCCGTGGAGCGCCAGCTGTAAAACTCAGTAAAAGTCTTATTGTAGGGCACGAGGTTGCCGACAAAGAGCAAGGTGCCCTGCGGATATGCGCCGAGCGCCGTGGGAAATTCAAAGAGAAAAGGCTGCCAGAAGAGTGCCGCAGGATGCCCGGGCCCCGTCTGCGGGTCAGTGACCGTCGCGAGCGTTGTCCACGAGTCGCCGCCGTCATCACTCTCGCGAATGATAAAGTCGCCGGCAGTGCCATTCGGCGCGGTGGAATCCGGACCCTCTGTATACCAGTGCTCCCAAGTCGCCAGCAGCTTGCCATTGGACGCACCAGAATGCTGGAGTTCGATGACACGGGCGTAAACATTGGCTTCGTTGTCCACGGGAGGATCCCATAGATAGGAACCCACTCCGTCCGCCGCCACCGGTGCGATGGCGGTCACGACGCAAAGAGCGCGCACTGCGAAAGTCCAAGGCTTGACCATGGTCTCTGAAATGTCTGCTGATGCACAAAGTAAAGCGGACGAATTTTGAACGACATGATCTCCCCTGGTGGGCTCTATGCAGTATATATAGGGCCATTTAGTATGCACGTAGCCGTACGCATCTTCGCGCACCGGCTCCGGGGTTTGACTGAACCATCATTGCCAGCCCGGAGATCGCTCCGCTGCCGCTTACCCAGTCCCACGATATCTACTACGCAAAGGGTGTCGAGCACCATTGCGAGCTACAACAAGATTCTGACGCCATTTGATCATGTCCACATTCGGGTCGATTTTGTTGTGTCCCCAGATCCCTGGCAAGCAAGGTCGATGCCAGCGTCGATGCGGAAAAAGGGGAGCCGTTGAGGAGTTAGTGTCGATCATTGTCGAAGCGAGATCCGCCCCCCCCGCAAGTAGCTTCAGACACTACAATGAGATACAATTAGCGACATCCGCTCCCATGGCACCCTTCAACAACGCTAGAGCCGGGGGCCAAAATCACATCATCTATTGTTCTGTGCGGAGTACTGCGTTTCTGTTCCTCAAAGCTTTGGATGAAATCTGGGGATTGGACATCCGGGGGTTGGACAGCCTTGGGGTTGGATGCCTCATGCTGGCGTCTACGAGTATATGAGGGCCACGAGTTCCCACGACAATCACTTATTTGACGGGCATCGAAATTTGTATTCAACTCTACAGTTCTCCTCAATTGAATCAGCTTCTGTTCCCTTGCTCGGACAGTCCATACTTTGGAATCGCGTGGTCTCTCGGCTGGATCAACATGTCGCAAGACGGGGAAAAGACGGCCTCTGCCGATGTCGCCGAGTTGGCAAATGATGCTCGCGCTGCTGCCGATGCGGAGCACAAGATGTCCTTGCGGGACGGCCTCAAGGCCTACCCCAAAGCCGTGGCATGGTCCGTCGTAATTTCTACCGCGACCACCATGGACGGCTACGACACGGGTTTCCTGTCGAGCCTCCTTGGTCTGGTGAGCGTGCTTCCGTGCAGAATTCCAATCAATGACGCTGGGATATTTGAACTAATTATCCTTTTCGCTCTGCCTAGCCCGCTTTCACACAGAAATATGGCTTCTACGAGGACGGAAAGTACGTGATCTCTCCTGCCTGGCAGTCCGGCATCAGCAATTCGAGCAGCGTCGGCATCTTCATCGGCGTCCTGATCAACGGATGGCTGGCAGAGTACCTGGGCCACCGCCGGATCCTCATGAGCTGCTACGTCCTCATCACAGGTCTCGTCTTCATCCCCTTTTTTGCGCCTACTGCGGGCGTGCTCGTGGCCGGCGAGATCCTCTGCGGCATCGTCTGGGGCCAGTTCAGCATCACCGGCGCGACGTATGCCTCGGAGGTCTGCCCTCTGCCTCTGCGCGCCTACCTCACCTCCTACATCAACATCACATGGATCATCGGCCAGTTCATCGCCGCCTGTGTGCTGCGGGGTGTCACAAACATGTCGGGCCCCTGGGCGTACCGGATTCCGTTTGCCATCCAATGGGTGTGGCCCATTCCGTTGTTCATCGGCGTGTACTTTGCGCCCGAGTCGCCATGGTGGCTAGTCCGCAGGGGTCGCCTGGACAAGGCCGAAGCGGCGTTGAAGCGGCTCACGAAGAGCGGCTTCGACACGAAAAAGACGATTGCCATGATGGTCCATACGAACCACCTGGAGCAGATCTACGAGAGCGGCACATCGTATCTCGACTGCTTCAGAGGCATCGATCGGAGACGCACCGAGATTGCCTGTATGGCGTGGGCAATTCAAGTCTTTTTCGGGTTGCCACTGGTAAGTCCACGGTTGTGATGATCTGCGAGTTGCGAGTGGGACGCTGGGCTCACACACGCGCTGTCTTGTGCAGAACGGCTACGACACGTACTTTTTCGAACAGGCGGGCCTGCCGACGACGGACGCCTTTGATCTCACAGTGGGCGATCGCCTCATCGCATTGGTTGGCACAGCCATGTCTTGGGTGATGCTCACCTTCTTTGGCCGCCGCACCATCTACATGATAGGCATCACCTGCAATGTCATCCTGCTCCTCTGTATTGGATTTTCCTCGGTGAGCTCTACCACCGGCGGCGCCTGGGCGCAGTCTATCTTGCTCATGTGCTGGCCCTTTATCACGAGCATGACCGTCGGGTCAGTGGCCTTCTCCATTGTCAGCGAAGTCGGCTCAACGCGTCTTCGCGCCAAGACCATCGCCCTGGCGAGAAACTTCTGGAATCTGTTGAACATCATCTTTGGCGTCGTCATGCCGTACCTCATCAACCCAGACGCTGCGGGGCTGAAAGGCAAAGCCGCATTCATCTTTGTGGTTCTTGGCGCCTGCTGCTTTCTCTATGTCGTTTTCAGATTGCCAGAGACAAAGCATCGAACCTACGAAGAGCTGGATGTTTTATTCATGAGAAAGACCAGGGCAAGGGACTTTAAGAAGACGGTCGTCGTTGCGTACCAGGAGGACATTCAGAAGGAGGTGGACAGTTAGACGGAATATGGTTTTATGGCGCAGGGGCAAGTGATTGACAGCAGGAGTCCCGGGAAAAAGAGATGTATCTCGCAACGAGCTCAAGTTCAGATAGTATTACTCTAGGCACACCCACCAATCCATACCGAGGTATCATCAGCTCGTATATAATCTGGTTCGTGTGCATGCTGGTAACTCGTCTAAATACATCTGGCATTCTAACCTAAACCTGATACCTAAGCATCGTGTAGGAGCATCTCCTGAAGACGACCTTCTTCGAAGACGAAAGATCTGATCGGACTGGAATGACCTTGTCCTTGTGCTCGAACGAATTCACATCGTCAGGCTCCCCGTAGACCTCAATCTTCTCGATACCCTGTTTGATTTCGCAGTCGATCTGCAGCTCTGCCTCGACATCCTCGAGCTTGCCGTTGACGACAGAGACGGTCAGCACGTTGTCGTCGTCGACGGTTGCCGCAATGTCCAGATGCTTCAGGTCCGACGGGAGCATGCCCTCAAACAGTTTCAGCTGCCCTGTGAGCTCCCCTTGAAAGGCGGAGCAGTTGACATGCGTAGCGACTGAGCGGCCGCGCAGATACTGGGACGCCAAGAGGTACGGCCACCAGGTGGTCTGCTTCATCAGGTCGCCCTCCTTGGTGAAGATCGGGGCGATGACGTTGACGCTCTGCGCGATGCAGGTGATCTCGACAATATCGGCGTGCCTGATAAAGATGTTGAACCAGACCGCGACGCCGAGCATGTCCGACACGTTGTAGATCTCCTCGTGCCCCTCCGTGCCGGGGTACCGCTGCGGATTCCACACGTTCCACTCGTCGAAGCATATCTTGACGGGCTTGGTCACTTTCTTGTGGAAGCGCGCCTTGTCGATCATGGACTGCGCCCAGACTATGCTCGTCTCCGCAATCTTGGGCGCAAACACGGCCATCTCGTGCGTCTTCTGCTCGCTGTACAAATGAATGGAGTGGTAGTCCACCCACTGGATGCATTCGTTGAGGACGTAGGCATCCCACTCGTTGTATCCGTGCTGGCCGCAGAGGACGAGCTTGACGGACGGATCCAGGAGGCGGATGGCCTTGGCCCACTGGATGGCCATGGCCGCATAGACCTCCTTGGAGACCTGGGCGACCTGCCAGTCGCCGTAGACCTCGTTTCCGAGGCACCAGTACTTGACGCCGTGCGGCTTCTCGTAGCCGTGGCTCCTTCGCAGGTTCGCGTAGTACGAATTGGAGTCGCTGTTGCAGTACTCGATCCACGCCAGGGCTTCCCGAAGATCTCCGGTTCCCATGTTCAAGCAGAAAAAGGGCTCGACCTCGGCCACTCTGCACCATTCCACGAACTCGTTTGTCCCAAACGTATTCGGCTCCGTGTTCAGCCAAGCCAGCTCGAGGCGAGGCTTGCGCGTGGGACCGACGCCGTCCATCCAGTTGAAGTTGGCGGTATAGTTGCCGCCCGGGTAGCGCACCAGCGGCGGCTTCACCTCCTTGAAGGTCTCGATGACATCTTTGCGGAAGCCCTGGATGCACGCGTCCTTGGTAGATATCTCGGGGTATGTGGACGGGACGAGGCCTCCATAGACGCACCGGCCCATGTGCTCGACGAAGCCCGAGAAAATCTTGCGGTCGACGGGCGCAATAGTGTGCTGTGTGGTGATGCTCAGAATAGCAGGCTCCATGGTGGGCAAGTGGTTGGCGAAAGCAGCAGACAAGACAGCCGTGGATGCACCGTGCAATAAGGAGCAGGCTCCTTTTAACCTCAGTCCGGTCTCGTTCCACAATGGAAAGGAGATTTCAACTACTCCCCGCCCCTTTTCTTTTATCAAATATTGCTGTGTTGATTGGAACTGGTGCAACGTGACATCGTTTAGCAGTTTCGTTCTTCATCGCAAGACCTCGTCTATCATAGCTCCGTACGAACCCCGCCCCGGCGTAGCACCGGCGTTCCCCCGCCTTTACCCGGTAACTGCGGATGTTTTCTCACCCTCGACATATGCGGGGAAGGTGATCCATAGCGTGGTTATGGAATAGCAGGTACGGATCGACAGTCGTAGATGCAAGCGTGAGCGGATCCCGCTTATTCGCCCCCGATGCGTATCGAGGATGCTTCATATTATGCATGCATAGTTTCTTGTTTACTATTACCTCCGGTCGACGGAGCACCTCCGGCGCGTCAGACTGACTATCTGTCTCTATCCTCTTGCTCGGGCGCTGGCGAGAATGTCGTCTGATCCCGCCGGAGGCCAAGCGACATCCGCTGCAGCAACCTATATATCGCCATGGGCAGGAAGTTGTCGAAGATGCTTTTGGATGCTTTTGAATCCAAAAATACCTCTGCACTTGTACATCTCTACATGTGCACACATACTCACAGTCGAGCCTCGAGACAAGACATCCGTTCACCATGGCAAGAAACATCCTCCTCGTCATCGCGGACGACCTAGGCCGCAACCTAGGCGTCTGCGGAGAGTCCAAGGTGAAGACGCCGAACCTCGACGGGCTAGCTGCGCAAGGCACATACTTTGACATGGCCTTTGCGAGCACCGCATCCTGCAGCGGCAGCCGGTCGGTGATACAGTCCGGCCTCCACACCCACGAGACCGGCCAGCTGGGGTTGCTGCGCGGTTTCAACGGGCTCCACTACTTCACGACCTTTGACCACGTCGAGACCTCGCCCAAGCTGTTTAACAGCATCGGGTATCTGACGGGCATCATCAACAAGGTCCACGTCGGGCCGGAAGAGGTCTACCCCTGGCAGGTCCGGGAAGAGAGCGACACGCGCGACGTTGCCTGGGCCGCCGAGCGGTCGGCTGCCTTCTTTGAGGCGGCCAAAGAGCAGGACAAGCCCTTCTTCCTGACCGTTGGCTACATCGACCCTCACCGCGACAACACGCGCGGCGGGTTTGGCAACTCCCGGGACTACAAGGGGGTCCAGCATCTGCAATACGACCCCGCGGACGTCAGCATTCCCTTTTTCTTGAGCGACGTGCCCGAGGTGCGACAGGAGCTGGCCGAATACTACAGCGCCGTTTGGCGGATGGACCAGGGCGTGGGCATGCTTCTCAAGGAGCTCGCCAAGGCCGGCCTCGACGACAGCACCCTCGTCATGTTCACCAGCGACAACGGGCCGCCCTTTGTCAACTCCAAGAGCACGCTCTACGACGCGGGCGTCCGCCTGCCCCTCATCGTCAGGACGCCGGGCTGCGTGCCGGGCGTGGTGAACCCGAATCTCGTCTCCTTTGTCGACATCTTGCCCACCTTCTTGGACTGGGCGGGCCACGAGGAGATCAAGGGCAACCGCAAGGGACGGTCCGTTCTGCCCATCCTGGGCGAGACGAAGCCGCTCGACGCCTGGAGCCACGTCTTCGGGTCGCACACCTTCCACGAGCTCACCGCCTACTACCCGACGCGGTACATGCGCACGAGGCGCTTCAAGTACCACCGCAACGTCGCCTGGCAGCTCGACTTCCCCTTCCCCGGCGACCTCTACGGCGCCATCTCCTGGGAGGGCATGCGCAACGATGAGGCCGCGCTGATCGGCAAGCGGCCCATTGCCAACTACATCAAGAGGGGGCCCGAGGAGCTCTTCGACCTCGAGGCCGACCCGGAGGAGGTCCGGAACCTGGCCAAGGAGCCCGAGTACCAGGCGCAGCTCCTCGAGTGCCGGAGCGCGCTCGAGAAGTGGCAGCTGGAGACCGAGGACCCTTGGTACTTTAGAGACGGCATCTCCACGAGGGTCATCTACAACCACATTGACGCCGGCTTGAAAATGCCCGACCGCTGGGATTTTGATGTGCTCAAGCCAGGAAATAAATAAGTTCCGGTCTGCCAGTATTTTTTTTTGTCTTCTCTCTTTTTAAAAGGTAGATACTACAAGCCTTTCAAATCATAGCTATCAATCATATAGAGAATGCAGGAAAGCCAATTGTCTGGGCGACCGTGTGGCAGGGCGTGACGTGGTATTACTCAATTAATCTCTAGGGCGTGGATGGACATGCCAATACCTAACCCGTGGCAAAAAGGTACAGACGGTTGATTGAATCACGGGTGATCGCTTGGCCAATATGCAGAGCCTGATAGCCCAAGTTGGGGTCCAGTTATTGAAGAGACAGAGAATTAGATGATAAATAGGCACACCCTCTTCCCCCCTTAACCCTAGGGCGCTCGCGACAACCAAATTAGGCCATGATAAACTTAGAGAGTATACCGGAAAGAAGACAGGCCCTCAATGATCGTCGTGCCCCGGTCTGCCCGTCGGTTTTGAGCAAGAAAGTAAACAACAAGAATTGTGGCAACCAACAAGGTAACCCCATTAGCGCTGTTTAGTGTGTCAGCGATGTAATCACAGAGATGGCTGGCGAACTGATTGTACTCACGTAAGGCAGGCATAGATTCCTGGCAAGTATTTTGGTGCATCCCTAACGCACACGTATCAGTACACAGTGACCGGGTGACTAATGAGCCACAGGGCGATTAGAATCACTTACTGCGATCTGAAGACGAGCGAACCGGCGATACCGCCGGTTCCTCCGAAACCCATCAGTGTTGCGCTGCAGAGGGCACGCTTCCAAGTGCCGCGGATGTTGTTTGCCTGGAAGACCATAATCGTGGGTATGTTGGCGCTGCAACCGGCCGTGACGAGGATGGCGCCGAAGTACTGCACCCCGGCTGAGCCGCCCCAGACGAGCAGGCACAGGCCGACAGTGCATAGGCAGCAATTGAAGAAGAGCACGGGGGACCGAAGGCGGATTCTATCGCTGAGCCAGCCCTCAAGGTACATGAGGAGCATCGCCGCGAGGTACGGCGGCGTGCTGAGGCCTTGAGCCTGGGTCGCGGTGAATTTGAGCTCTGTTTGCAGAATAATTGGCATGAAAAACCCAACGGAGTATGCCTGAATCGTGGCGCAGCTGATTATGGTTATTAGAGGCGGCATGTCTTGGGACAAGTGGCGGGCATATTTGTGATGAGCTTACAAGAATATCAGGGCGAACCCCCAGATCTTGAGATCACGGGCTGGTTTGAAGAACTTCCTATAGGCGAAAGCTTCGGGCTCGGTATCATCGCGATCACGGTTAAGGCGGCGGACAATGAAGGCGCTCTCCTTCTCAGTTAAAAAGCCCCAGGCATTATGAGCCTCTCCGGGAAAGTCCACCGTGAAGATGTAGCCGATGACACCGATCACGATTGTGAGGAGGCCTTCCATGATAAAAATCCACCTCCAACCAGCGTAGTTGCCCAGGCCGGCCATGCGGGAGAACGCCAGGCCGAGGACCCCCGACAGTGCCGAGCCTAAAACAGCGATCAAATAGAAAACCGAAACCCGCTTGTACAGGTCGACTGAGAATCTCTTGTGTTAGGTAGAGGCCGTTCCGGACCGGGGCTCCATTTAACAAGCAGAGAACACGTACATCTGGAATACCAAGACGATATCAGGTAGTATTGACCTGGGAAGCTACCAGATTCCAGGGCACCGAGGATCAATCGGAGGGGGATAAGAGCGGTCCAATTCTGCACGAAGCCATAGCACTGGATGGATTCGGTCAGATTGGGCGTCTGTTCACAGGACTGCTCTGCTCTGCGCACTTACCATCAAGACGACTCCCCAGGCGAGCACGATGCCCGAAAGGAAGATGCGCGGGCCAATCTTGCGTAACAAAATGGAAGACGGGAGCTGCAGCAACACGTATGGTGCAAAGAAGACCAGAAGGACAATGGACTAGAAGGAAGGTCATGTTAACGGCGACGTGGCTGGACGGTTTCCATGAAGAACTGATGACTGACATAGCGCGCGCCAACTCCCAGCTTCAGGGCTGCCGTCATCCTGGGCGCGCAAATCATTAGTTTTTCCGTTTCAAGAGAGTTTGTTGTACTTGTTTATTTGGGTCTGTGAGACTCACCCGGCAACTGCAGCATTGGACATGTTGGCTCGATCGAGGAATGACACTGCCTGCATCAGCCCCAGGACGATGAGCAAGCGCCGGTCAACTTTGTGGATGATTTTCCGTTGCTCGGCCACCGTAAACTCAGCATCGTTGTCAATGTCAATGTTGTCTCGCGTAGCCACGCCGGCTTTCTCGTCGAGGTTCGGTGTCTCCGGATCGAAAGTCATGGTTATTCTCGGCCGATTCTTCGAGCAATAGTCACGCAGCGTTGTTAGAGAAGAGAGTTTTCTGGGCAAGAAGAGTTGGAAAAGAGAAACAGATCAGCCTAGGGCAGCGGCCGTTGATTAAGATAGATGCCAATCTGGCTCGACGATGCGTTGTCGTTTTTTGTGCCGTTCTTCCCCACGGGGTTGGTATCGATCTGCCCCACGGGGAAATTGGACGCGTCTGTCTACCTGCAGCAAATCTACGGCGAAGACCCAAAAGAGTATTGCCGACTACCAGCAATGAGTGGATCTACCGAAAGCTAATTTAAAACAGGAAAAGATCCTGCACCGTATGTATAGAGGTATCCTGTCCTGCGATAAACGCATTCAGCGCCACAATGAGCTTGCGCAGAATATCCTCCACAGAATGTTTGGGAGACGATTCCGTGGGAGCAGGACAGAGTGCATCAATAACTTTTTTTACTTTGTCGTTGCTGAACAACATCAGTCAGACTGCACACGGAGACGGACTGGCACTTATAAACAAAGGGGTCGACGAGGTCAAAGCGGTTTCATTTGTAAGTCTGATGGCGAAAAAGTCGAAAAAATGAGGTTTGCAAGTAATCCACATTGCCGACGTCGGCAGAATCGAAAGGGAAATCCGCGTCATCTAAGTAGACATGTGGAAAAAAGGTCTTGACTCTGGGTAACTTTTCCCCGTTACGCCCTAGCACAGCACCCCACGATACGGCAGTCCCGCAAAAGCTACCGGGGTGAGAAAAAGACACCGGTGCGTATGTCATATATGCCTCATGCTACTTATTGATCTGTTCATCCGCGCGTACCTACCAATTCGGTCGGTTGTAGTCTGTAATCTCTGTTGATACACGATGACTTCTTCAGGTACGAATAGACTGAAATAGCTGAGCAAATTATCATTCTCCTCTATCCTCTCCCCGGGATCTCCCTCTTGCATCTACTCCCATATACATTTGCAATACTAAGTGTCTGTGTTTCGCACAGGAGCCCAATTTGGGCAACACGCGGTGCAAGGCGAGGCGAAGGAAGAGCCATGTAGCCATCAGGAAGCCTTGGTGTTCGGGTTCCAGTACGGCTGGCCTCTGTATGCCTACGGGCTCTATCTACAAGCTTTTCCAAAGGCTGAAGTGAATGTTCCGTATCCATTCCGCAACCTTGCCACTCCGGATGACCTTGCCGTTGTTCGACCCAATGTTGACACGCTCTACACCCCATTGTTCTACGACTTGTCGCAGTCGGACTTGGAATTTACTGTCCCAGAGTTTGACGATCGCTTTTGGTTATGGGCGTGGTATGATATGTACGGTAATGACTTCGGCAATGTTGGTATGTTAAAACTTGATGTGAAGTTCTGACCATTTGAATCACCGTATTGACCAAGTGTCTAGGAAGTCTGCAAGGGTTCCGATCTGGAAAATACCTGCTCAGGTTTACCAATAGCAACTTCGGGGTGCAAACTGAGGCGGTTGAAGGGGACTATTTAGCTTATGTCAACTCGCCGACGCCATATGGTGAGTTTGTTGTTATTCCGTATAACAATGGAGAGGCAAAGCTAATATTTCTTCCAGGCATGCTTCTCCACCGCATACTAGTGAAGGAAAGGACTGAGGATGACCTCGCAAAAGTACACAAATTCCAGGATCTCATGCGATTCACACCAGTGCATCGAGCACCGGCTGGCGTCACGAATGTCCCACGTCTGGATCTGGGACTGTTCGCCCGACTCATAGACGACTCCAACGATGAAGCTCTGGGATACTCCGTCATGAGGCTTGTCGCTGCGCTGTCGGAATTTAATCCACCCGAGGTTCTCGAGGACAGGTCCTGGGTGGCTGCAACATTGATGAAAGCAGGGATCATCGACGGCAAGTTTACGAAGCCGGACGGGACCGACATGGTGGCGGCGGTGTCTCAGGCGAACAGAATGGCCGCGGATTCTCGAAAGCCGCCAGGATTGTCCGAAGATCTGGGAAACGGGTGGACACAGGCAGCGGTAAAGATACTGGGCGACTTCAAGTCCTTTTACGCTGCTCGAATGTTCTCGGCCCAGCGCGGATATCTCGTTCTCACTGGAGACCAGGCATTATATCCCGGGTTCACCAAGGGCGCAGCCAGTGGTACCGACAGATTCACTATAAACAAGGACGAGGCGTATCTCTTAACATTCCGATCTGGTCAGCCGCATCTAAAGGAGACTGGTTTCTGGAGTCTAACCATCTATGGAGAGAATCAGTACCTCATTCCGAATAGTCTGCGACGATATAACCTAGGGGACAGGAGCGGGTTGACGTACCCGGATGGTAGCCCGTTCAACAGTATCGGTGGTAAGCAGTTTGAAATACTTATTCAAGCTGCTGATGTTACCCCACCGGCTAAGTGGATTAATAACTGGCTTCCCGCTCCGGCCGGAGGAGGGACTTTTATGACCAGCTTCCGGTTTTATGGTGCCCAGCCAAGCATGAGCGATGGTTCGTGGGAGTACCCAGTCGTCTGCAAGATTAACGCAATTGTAACTTAGGCTAGTCGTAGTTAATCCTTTAAATATAACATCGAAACTAACTAGAACAAGGACGACTCAAGCTCAGCAGTACAGAACACCTGACTCTCTTAATCTATGTAATTATGCGTATCAAGTCGGTCAGCTCCAGATCCACATCCTTTTAATTTCGCCAAACCACTGATCCTCGTGCTGAGGGGAAACAAGAGCCGCGTCGGGCGCGTGCAGGTCCGGCAGCTTCGTTCTCATCTGTGCAAATGCCGATAGCCTGTTCATGCGATAGTCGGGCGAGATGCTGTCGGGGTGGCATCTCAGGTTCGCATTCAGATTGCCCGTCTCGGACAGCGTAGCGGTGGGATCCTGAGCGATGCGGGTCTTCGCTTCGTTGACCAGCAGCTCGGCAACCGAAGCCGCGGTGCGGACAGACGGGTGGTAGTCTTTCAGCGCTTGCAGAAATTGCAGGTCGATGTTGACCAAGGGCAAGATCTTGTCCATCTGCAGAACCCTCTCTTCGGCGGGGACGAAGTTCGTGAGGTAGAGCCATTTGATGACGATGGCATTGTAGGCCGAAGGAGCCACGGCGGGATCTGCCATGGACGCCGGCCCGTGCTCCAGGGCCACCTCGAAGATGGTGCTCATGGCACAAGCATGGTCAAACCACGCCTTGCGGCTCTCCGACAGGAAGTCGGGGGAGGCCTGTATCGACAGTCCCGTCTGCGCTCTCGCCGGGAACAGCATGCTGGGAATCGTGCAGCGGCAGAGCAGACAGTTGACTTGGTGATACAGGACGTGGAGCGAGACGAGAGCAGTGAGCATAGACTCCTCCTTTCGAATGGCGATGACATCTGAATTGAATTGCAGCTCGGGCGGGAGCGACTCCTTCCAATGGTCCAGGTCGGCTATCAGAGACGTGAGCCTCCACGGGTCTTCCACGTCCGTGCTGCTGCTGATGTACTGCAGGCCATGATCGCGTATGAGATACAGGCGGACGAGGAACGCGTCCAGGCCCTGGTTTTCGCCCGAGATCTTTGTCTGCCTGTCTTCCGTGGCGCTGAAATAGGTCCGCGCCGTTGCGGTGCGACACGCAACCTTGTACAGAAAATGCTTGTCATCACAGGGGAGCTGGATGCGGATGGTGGACGTTTCGATGACCTGCAGATCGCGCAGCCCGCAGGCCAGCTGCGTATCGAGTATGTAGCACGCCCACATCAGCCGCCTCCTCGACTCCCGCTCGACGGCCGACAAGAGGCCGGTGGTGCGCAAGACGTCGTGGTCGTACTCGACGTTCAGGCTGAGAGCCTGCGTGAAGCGAGACGCCATGCCAGAGAGCAGGAAGCAGAGGCGCTGCTCGCCGATGCGCGCGGCATGTTCGTGCAAAAGCACAAGGCACATGAGCCTGCGCACGCTGACGTCCTCGATCTCGGCGAAAACGAGCTTCTGCGCATCGCGAGCCCACGCGCATCCGACATCCCAGAGGTCACGCATCCGAATTGTCTTTGTCGCCAGTGCACACACAGAGAGAAAGAGCGGGTCATTCTCGGGGGAGCGGGATTCGATGTCCTGGAGAAACGTACGCCGGTGGAGAAACCCGAGGCAGCGCAGGGGCGCGACCTCTTCGAAGAAGGCGTCGCACAACGCCCGCACAAAGGCCTTATTCGTCAGCACCCTGTCAGTCGGGGCGGCTGCCGCACCTTGTGGGACAGTCCGCTCGGGATCCTCGAGCTCCTCGTCGTACACGCAGCCCAGGCCTCTCCCCGCACACCGGGCGCACCGGGGCCGCTCTCCGCCACATCGCTTCTTGGTGAGCTTGCAGGTGACGCAGGAGCGTTTCGTGCGTCGCCGTTGCAGGCCGGCCTGCGTGAGAAGCTGGCTGTGTTGGGCACTGACTGCTAGCTCAGAGCGAGCAGACTGGGGCAAGCTCTCGTTGCCGGATCGGACGCACTCCAAGCTCGCCCGCGAACAGTTTTTGCAGACACGAGCGGACTCGTCACACTTGATCTTGCGCGCGCGACATGTCATACAGCCTGTGCGGGTCCGTCTGCGGCTCGTCCTCTGTGCATCGTTCACCAGAGACATTGTCTGTCTGTCCGGATTCCGGTAGGAGGCGGAGTTCAGCCGTCTCGACACGAAGGCGCAACGCGACGCAACGCAAGCACGCTGGTATCCAACACTTTATATCAGAGCTGATTCTAATGGTTGTTGACTGGCAGTGTCGCTTAAGCGGTGAGATCACTTACAGGAGCGTCTATATACTCTCCCACTTTCCACCCCGTTTGGGATGCCTTAGCCACCAACACAAAAGTAGGACAGAATCATGTTGATGCCATCCTTCGGATAGGATGCGCAACGAAACCCCATGTTTTCAAACGATATGATTTGACAACACTAGAATTATTACATAATTAGTGGACTAAGATGAGTGCCCTTTGGGCTTAGCTGCGCCTCCGGGCGGAATACGAAGTACGGCGGCATGCTGACTGGCAGACAGCAAGGAGGGCTAACCAAGTTCCGTTGACGGCCGGGGCAACACCACCATAGTACGGAGTAATACACCATACTGCAATAGGGGATGTTGGCGTTGGCGTCCAACCTTTGCAAGGTCTAGGAAACTATGGACGTGGTTGGTGATCGTGCAGACACCTTAGATGAATCGCAGTCGCAGCGCCTCAGATTGCAAGCGCAGTAGTAATATGGCCTTGATGACCGTGGTGAAGAGAATACGGCTCTGCAGAAATGGAAATGCATTGTCCAGAATTCGTCGGGGGACTGCCGTCGGCAGAGATGTGAGCAGCCGGCGACGTGAGCGATGCTGCGGAATAAAGCCCGGAACCCAAGAAGGTAGATTGGCAGTTTTGCGCCAAAACTAGTCGCCCACCAGGCTGAGCACATCCAGAGAGGGCGAGGCGGGCATGAGCAGCAGCATCATCCTGGCCACCTCGCAGTACGTCTGCTGCACGGAGGCAGAGGAGTTTGGCACGACGCCACGGCGTGTGGTTAGGCCCAGGAGGCTGTAGACCTTGTCCACCCACCGGATTCGTGGCAAATGTGTCGCGGAAGCTGCCCGGGAGCCAGAGCATGTCGCGTGACTGGTCCGCCTTCGCCCGGCCTGCGGCCAACTGGAGCCGGAGGGCCGGCAGGAGGTCTAGATCGACGCACATGGCTTGGTACTGCCGGCGGCCAAACTCGGCGGCCGTGGCCAGCGTCGACCAGGACATGCTGTCTGCGCCGCAGTAGATGACAGCCGACCGCGCCACAGCCTTGGATTTTTTGATTGTGTTGACGGCCAGGCAAGGCCAAGTAAGCCGTCCCCTGGTAATCGGGAGAAGTCGGCGGAAGCTTTCTTGGCCACTTCAATTGCCTGGTTTTCAATTCTTAGTCCTCCTAGTCGCAACACGTCGGCTCCGACATCTCTAGTAGCGAAGCTGCCGTCGAGATATGACATCGCAAAAGAATGGTCGGCGTATTTCTTATACGTGTGCGACATTTCAGGGTGGAAAACCCTGAGTCTACCTCTACTCGTCAAAGCAGCAAGGAGGAAAATACCCAGAGGACGGAAGTTGTCGACAAGCCCCATCTTGAGCCGGTTTAGAAAGAAGCCAGGAAGCCAGGAGGTGAATCAGTCGCAGTCGACGACATTCCATAACACCCTCTTTCTACAGTGGTAGGCGATGAGGCGCAGTAGCTATGGGATTTGGCAGAACAACAACCGAATGGACGAAAATTTCAATACCTCTTCGACTGCCCATTTGGCCGTCAATTAATGCACCTGACTGGTAGCTGGCCTTCGTGCCCTCCACCTCTACCATCCAATCCATATACTCCGCCTAGGTACTAGACGCGCCTTTTTCTTTAATTGCGCCCAAGGCTGACAGCACAGCCGCATCCCGAAATGCAAGTATAATTGACCACAGGTGCGCTGCTCTCTTGGAAACTGCTACTTCCTCAAACCGCACGCTCGTCGCATTTTGTCGCACGCGGTATTTCTCCCAGCGCCTCCTCTGCACATTTCCAACTATAAACCATACCAGGCTGTTGACGGGTTTCGCAGCACAGGACCGCATGGCAGGGCCACGACAGCGCCGCTCGAAAAGAGCCACCCGCCGTCTACCTAGAAGCAACACGATTGGCGGAACCGTAATTCTCTGGAGCCTTTTAGCCGTCCACTACACGATCTTCTTCTGCCTCTGGCCTTACCGGTTTGTCGCTGCCAGGCTGGCGGGAGCCAAACCGGCACCGGAGATGACTCGCGAGCGCCTCGCGCGGCTGCTCGTGGAATACAATCCGTTCGACAACAGCCGCCTTGACGAGGAGGAAATGACAGAGACAATCGTCTCGTTGCTCACAGAGCTGCTCCGACACGATGACGTGGGCGTCCAGTTTGAAGCGGCCGTCACCTTGGGGGGCAAGCCGAACTTACCAGAGACGGCCGTCGCGGGCCTCGCAGCAGCGCTTGTGGACGGGAGCCCAGTCGTCCGGCACGCGGCGGCCAGGGCCCTGGCTAGCCAGAGAGCGATATCGGACTCGGATATCGCGACGCTGCTGGAGCACGACGACGCGTGGGTCCGGGCTTCCGCGGCCATTGGCTGCAGCCACAGGCGCGTGTCGGCAGCGACCGTCGCGGGCCTCACGGCGCTGATGCGAGACGAGACAGCGAACGTCCGGTGTATCGCTGCCGCGGCCTTGGGATGCCAGGCGCAGTTGTCGGATGCGACCCTCTGGGACGTTGCGGCGCTGCTGGGCGATGCAGACTCGTCCGTCCGGCACTGTGCCGCCACTGCCTTGGCACGCCACACAAAGTTGCCGGACACGACGATGGCGGACCTCTTTGCGCTGCTCGACGACGAGGACCCCTACGTGCGGGTGGCGGCGGCCGAAGCTTTGCGGCGCCAGCCGGACGTGCCGGACACGACCCTCTCTCACGCCACGGCGACGCTCGACAAGGCGGACACGTACATCCGACATGTCATTGCCGAACGCCTGGAATGCTAGACGAACGCTTTGTCAGAGAACGCCCCGGAGGCCAACAGTCTTTGATTCACTTCCGTGATTCAGGAGGTGTGTGTAATGGGCTGCTATCTGATAGGGGGCGTTTTCAACTGCTTCCCGCGCGAGGGGATGATGGAATGCCGCCGGTTAAATAGCAAACAGAGGGATAGGAACGGGGGCAGAACGAGTCGTGTATTTATCTAAACAGCTTTGGCTTCGATTCTTTTTGGCTATCTAGTGCAAGAAGAAGCCTGCGTTAGAGAATGTGCATCTTTGTACAATTGGTTGCCTCAAAACTTGTTTCGTTCCACGTATCGTCCAGTAAAAAAGAAACGTACACACACCGACCGCTTCAAAGTCGTAGTGAAGGATGTTGCTGGAGGATGCATAAAATATAATGTCTTACATATACATAGGGCTGGGCCCGTGACCTAGCCCGGCCATTCGTTTCTTAGCATTCTGGGGTTGTTCTACCATAAAACAGCTCGTCCACAATATCTACCCCGTCGCCCATCTAACCTTCGTTCTGCGTCGCCGCAAAGGTGTGCAGGCTGCCAGTGCCGCGCCAGTACTGCGGCTTCTTGTTCTGGATCCCGCCGGTCAGGCCTTCCTCGAGGCTGCCCCAGGCGCCGCCGCCGGGCGTGTGGATGTGCAGCTGCTCGCCCGTCTGCAGCTTGACGATGCCCTTGCCGCCGACGTTGGCCCAGCGCGAGCCGCCGCCGTCGGGCAGGTGCAGCAGCGCCAGGTTGCGGCCGGACTTGCCGGGCCCGCCGCCGTTCATGCCGTAGGGCCGGTGGGTGCGACGCTCGGAGCTGAGCGAGAAGGTCATGGGCGCGCGGGCCTCGAACGCGCGGATGGCGCCGTTGCCGCCCGGGTGGGCGCCCTCGCCGCCGGAGCCGTGGCGGACGCCAAACTGCTTGACCAGCACGGGGTAGCGCTTCTCGAGGATCTCGAGGTCGGATACGCGCGTGTTGGTCATGTTCTGGATATCTCGTCAGCGTGAGGAACGTACGGGAATGGAAATAAAAAAATAAAAATAAAATAGACATCCACTGGAAGAGAACGTACCGTGTGAACTGCCGAGACGCCGTTCCAGGACGGCCCGGCGCCGCTGCCGCCGCAGATGGTCTCGCCGTACATGAAGGTGAAGCCCTGGAAGGGCTCGCCCGGCCGGGCCTTTTCGCCGCCGTACATCTGCACGCTGTTCATGCAGCCCTGGCTGGCGGCGCAGGTGCGGAAGGCCTTGAAGACGACGTCGGTGACGCGCTGGCTGGTCAGCGAGTTGCCCGTGTAGACGGCGGCGCCGCACGACGGCGACAGCACGGTGTTGTCGGGGATGATGACGTTGGTCGGCGCCAGGCAGCCCTGGTTGAGCGGGATCTCCTCGTTGATCATGGCGCGCAGCGCGTAGATGATGGCCGAGTACACCAGGCTCTTGGGCGCGTTGCGGTTGCCGTAGGTCTCCGGGTCGGTGCCGGTAAAGTCGAAGTCGGCGCTGCCCGTCTCGCCGTCGATGCGCACCTCCAGGTGGATCTCCGTGCCGTCGTCGAGGTAGTCGACGGCCCTGAGGGAGTCCGGCTGCATCTTGGCCACGGCCTTGAGGTACTGGCGCACGGCCGCCTCGGCGGTCTCCTGGATGGCTGCCATGTAGCGCTGCACGGTCTTGGTGCCGTACTCGGCAAACAGCTCCTGGATCAGCAGGGAGCCGCGCTGGTTGGCGGCGATCTGCGCCTTGAGGTCCGACAGGTTGTCGTAGATGCTGTTGGAGCCCACACAGCCGGGGTACTGTGCCGGGTCCTCAACCAGGATCTTGGTGATACCTGTCATCGGATGAGTAAATGTACAAGCCGTATTTCAGATAGATACTGTGCTTACCTTCTTCGTTGAATCGACCTTCGGAGGCAAGCTTAAATGACTTGATGAGGGCACCCTCCTGCTCGAGAGAGGTGCAGCTTGGGTTGCCGGAAATGCCACCGAGACCACCAATGTCTCTGTGGTGGCCACGAGAAGCCGTGTAGAAGATGATCTCCTTGCCGTCCGTGTCAAAGACAGGCGTCACCACGGTGATGTCGGGCAAGTGAGTGCCACCGGCATCTGCACCATATTGTTAGTCGAAAGGAACGTCCTTGTTATGAATACCGGGGGAAAAACAATGACTTACCGGGATGGTTGGTCACGAGGACATCGCCAGGCTTCAGCGTGCCGAGGTTGACCTCATGCTGGTAGCGAACAGCGTTTTGCATGGATCCAAGATGCACAGGAACGTGGGGGGCTAGAGTGTGTTAGCGATTTGGGGGGAGCGCCTTTCGAGAAATAAAAGTGAGTGGCTGCCTACCATTGGCGACAAGATCACCGCCCGGCCCAAAGACGGCGCAGCTAAAGTCCAGCCGCTCCTTGATGTTGAGGCTGACGCTGGTCTTTTGCAGCGTGCGACCCATCTGCTCGGCGATGCTCATGAAGCGGTGGCCGAACACGGAGAGCTGCACGGGGTCGATGACGTCGGTGCGCAGCTCGTGTGCCGCCTTGGGCGCCTTCTCGCCCACCTCGATGATGACATGCTTCTCGAGCACGGTGGCGTGGGCGCCCGGCACCACGACAATGGTCTGCGTGGCGTCGAGGATGATGGCGGGGCCGGCCACGCGCGCCTGGCGCGGCAGGCTGGTCAGCGTGTAGACGGGCGTGGGCACGCGGCCGGTCTCGGAAAAGTAGATGCTGGCGGTGGAGATGGGCTGCAGAGCTGACGAAGAAGAAGGGGGAGCGGCCGCGGCCTCGGTGATCTGGTCCACGAGGCTCTGGTCTTCGTCCTCCAGCTGGCCGTCGAGGGCCATGCCGCGCACGCGGACGTCGTCGATGAGGATGGGCCGACCGGGCACGACAAAGCTGAACTCGGTCAGGTGCTGGGCGAGGAAGGCCTCTTCAAAGTTGCCGCTCTCGGGCTCGAGGATCATCAGCGACGTGTCGGTGCCGCGGTAGCGCATGTTGAGGTAGCGCTCGTGGCGCAGGTTCTCGGGCTGGAAGCCTTGGCCCAGCAGCTCAGCCGTCGTCTTGTCCTGCAGGGCGTCCAGCCGGGCGCGCAGCCGCGCCAGCGACTCCTCCGAGTACACTTCGGAGCTCGGCTCCAGGCTCTCGTGGACCACCTCGGCGAGGGCCATGCCGTACGCCGAGAGAATGGACGAGTACTTGTGGATGACGACGGTGTTGATGCCCAGGGTCCGGGCAATCGAGCACGCGTGCTGACCGCCGGCACCGCCGAAGACGGCCAGCCGATGGTTCCGCGCATCGTAGCCGCGGCCCTCGGTCAGCGAGCGGATCGGCCGGCACATGCCCTCATTAGCGACGTTCAAGAATCTATCTCCAGTTAGCAACACTTGTTTATTCCTGCCACACCACCACTTTCACTTACCCAATGGCCACGTCCTCGGCCGTGAAGCTGTTGCCGGTCTCGGCATTGACCTTCTTGGTCAGCTCTTCAAACTTGGCGGCCACGACCTCCGTGTCCAGGGGCTGGTCCTCGGTGGGGCCAAAGATCTTGGGGAAGTACTCGGGCAAGAGGCGGCCGAGAAACAAGTTGGCGTCGGTGACGGTCAGGGGCCCGCCTTTCCGGTAGCAGGCGGGGCCCGGGTGGGCACCGGCACTCTCAGGGCCGACGACGAAGAGGCCGTTCTTCCAGAAGAGGATGGAGCCGCCGCCGGCCGCGACGGTGTTGATGTCGAGCTGGGGCGACTGGATGGTGACGCCGGCGGTGGTGGTCTCGAAGACGTGCTCGAACTTGCCGGCATAGCGCGAGACGTCGGTGCTGGTGCCGCCCATGTCGAAGCCGATGACGGGCATCTTGTCTTTGGCGTCGTAGGTGGTCTTGGCGTAGCCGACGACGCCGCCGGCGGGACCCGAGAGGATGGCGCGCAGGCCCGAGAAGCGCTTGAAGTCGACGAGGCCGCCGTCGGACTGCATGAACTGGCAGCGCGTGTCCGCAGCGGCGGCCAGGCCGCCCTCGCCCTCGAACCCGCGGCTGAAGCCGTCAATGTAGCGCCGCACCGTCGGCGTCAGGTAGGCGTCGGCCGTGGCCGACATGCCGCGCGGCACCAGCTTGACCATGGGCGTCAGCTGCGACGACAGCGAGATGTGCGCGAAGCCGACCTCCCGGGCCAGCGCGGCGATGCGCAGCTCGTGCTGCGGGAACGTGTACGAGTGGGCCAGGCACACGGCAATGGAGCGGTAGTCGTCGTTCCACAGCTCCAGCAGCGCGCGCCGCACCTCGGCCTCGTCCAGCGGCTTGAGGATGCGGATGGTGTCGCCGCTGAGCCCCTGCACCGTGGTGCCGACGTGCTTGTTCTCGGCCAGGGCCACGTCGACGGTCACGCGCTCGTCGATCTCGATGCTCTTGGAGTACAGCACGTCGGCCTTTTTGATGTCGAGCTCAAACAGGTGCGGCCGCGTCTGGTGGCCAATCTGCAGCAGCTCGCCAAAGCCCTTGGTGATCAGCAGCGCGCTGCGCTCGCCTTTTCGCTCTAGCAGGGCGTTGGTGGCCACGGTCGTGCCCATGCGGATGGAGGCTGTATGCGATTGTCAGTAAGATGCTTCTGCGTGTCTAATACTTGTCGAATGACAGTCAGGACATACAGATCTTGGACGTCTCGAGCGGCTGGCCCCGGGGAATGGTCTTGCCGGTGGCGATCTCGAGGATGCGCCGGATGCCCTCGGTGGGCGCATCGAGGTAGTTGGTCGGGTCGACAGACAGCAGCTTGACGACAATATCTTCGCGCCCTGGTATGATGCCGATGCAGTCGGTAAAGGTACCACCACGGTCTGCAGAAGGTCAGCATGACGTGCAGCTGCGGCTGAGGACGAACTGCAGGACGCGCGATCCCATGCAGCACATACCGATATAGACCTTGACCTTGGCGTCGGGACCAAGGTCGAACGAGGCCATTGCAGCGTCACCCATGTCTGCAGATGTCCGGTAGTGAGGGGGGACGGTTTCTTTGTTTCTACACAAGACGCGCAAAGGTGGTTCGAGTGGGCGATAACAACACGAGATTGTCTCCTCTTCCGGCTACGCAGGATCGTTTATATCGAAACCAAGAGACTGTCTGACTTGGGCTACGCTTCTTTGTCCGCCGATGCAAGAGCCACGCTTCGCAACCGACGCCGCCGACCGCACAGAGTTTGGGGCGCGTCGGAGAACGGCAGCCGTTGTAGGCCGAGCAGCGTCTTGATCACACGTTGTCGGACCCGTAGGACGACGTCATGTCAGCCAATGCGTATGCACACTGTAAGCGAAATAGACATGGCTTTATCGCTCGTCGGCCTCACGTCCAAACAGCAGAAGACAGCAGCAGCAAATCAGAGCGCCCGCGTATCGGCTTTGCTGCGCTCGCGTGTAGCATTGGCCCAGGCCGGGAACAAGCATCGCGGTCTACGCCGACAAAGTGGGCCCCGAGGCCCTGTCGATCTTCGGACGACAGCGACGGCCGCTTTCCCCACCCGTCTCTGATAACGGACAATTGCGGGCAGGCAGAGGAGACGCAGCCATTCTCCGTACGCAGAAAGGACAGAGCCAGGCAGAGAGAGAGAGATATACCAGGGTCGCATGGCCTTGTCTACGAGCTATTGGCTCCCCCCGTATCTCGTACAAGTACTGTCTCCCAGGTGAGGGGGTGTGTGGAGATGGATAGGGATAGGAGGGCAGCGTATAAGCTAGGGCCATGCATCGGGAGATCCTTTATAAAATTGTCGGTCAGCCATCATCGCAAGCCGACGCGGTGGCCTGTTGTGATCGGACAATCGGACCGTTGTGCTCTCACTGCAAACGCCAGGATCCATCATCCGCAGAAACAGCATCCGCCAGCATGTCTCTGTCTCCAATTCCGAGCAAGAAAGCGTCCTCCGTGGCAGCGGCCGAGTCCATCGGCATGGGCACCGGCGGTGGCGGCGATGGCGACCATGGCAATAACAACAGCAAGGCCTTTGCCCTCATGTCGGGGCGCGAGGTCGACGTGGCCGCCCAGATCCTGGCAAATGCTGAGGACCACGAACCGATCACGCAGGCCGAGATGGACGCTGTCCGCTGGAAAATCGACTGGCACATGGTGCCCATGCTCTTTGTCTGTCTGCAGCTGAGCGGCTGGGACAAGGTGGTGTACGTTTGAAGGTGGACGTGGTGGCCTGTTTGGATTGGCTACAAGAACTAGAGAATCGCTGACCGCCTGACTGACACATTGCAGCATCGGCACCGCCGCCGTCTACGGCCTGCGCGAGGACCTGAACCTCAGCGGCAGCCAGTACAGCTGGACGGGGTCGATCATGTACTTCGCCTTCTTGCTGTGGATCTTCCCCACGCTCTTCCTGCTGCAGCGCTTCCCCACGGGCAAGTACCTGGCCGTCAACATCATGGCCTGGGGCGTCATCGAGCTCTGCCACGCCGCCTGCACCAACGCCGCCAGTCTGCTGGCCCTGCGCTTCCTGCTCGGGCTCTTCCAGTGCTGCGATCTGCCGGGGATGATCATCATTGCCAGTGAGTTTTTGCGTGGGGGCTGTTGATCGAGGTTCAAATCACAGTCCATCCAAAACTGACCCTCCCCAGCCATGTGGTGGAAAAAGTCGGAGCAGCCGCTGCGCAACGCCATGATCTGCGCCGTGACCTCATCCATTGGCAACGGCCTGATCTCGTACGGCTTCGGCCACCTGGAGAACTCGGCGCTGCCCAAGTGGAAGTACATTTTCATCGCCCTCGGCAGCTTCACCACGCTGTACGGTGCCCTGATGTTCTTCATCCTGCCCGACAGCCCGGCCGATGCGAAGTGGCTAACGCCGCGCGAGAAGGTCGTCGCCATTGAGCGGCTGCGCGACGAAAAGCTCGGCATGGAGAACAAGCACTGGAAGTGGGAGCACGCGCGCGAGGCGGTGCTGGACAAGAAGAACTGGATCCTGTGGTTCTTCTTCATCTCGGTCAACATTCCCAACGGCGGCCTGATTTCGGTAGGTGGCCGTCTCCGTATGCACACCCTTTGTATTCGTGACATTCGTTGCTGACAAGCGACCCAGTTCACCACCATTGTCATCAACGACCTCGGCTTTTCGTCGCTCAACTCGTCCCTCATGACCATCCCCACCGGCGTCGTGTCCACTCTCAGCGGCATCTTCTTCAGCTACTGGGCCGGCAAGACCCGGAGCTACCGCGCCTTGGTCACCATGGCGTCGCTCGTCCCCTGCCTCGTCGGCACCATTCTCATGCACAGTACGTGAAAGAAGACGCCACGGTTTTTCCTCCATCTGCCCGTCTGCCATCCACCACTAACAATGCAGCCGTCCCGAGGACGAACAAGGGCGGCCAGCTCGTCGGCTTGTACCTCGCGTACGTCTACTGGGCGCCCTACGTGTGCGGTTTGGCCATGTTCCAGGCCAACACCGCCGGCCACAGCAAGAAGACGACGGTCAACGCCATGGACTACGTCGCCTACGCCATCGGCAACATTGTCGGCCCGCAGACCTTCATCGCCGACCAGGCGCCCACGTACACGGGCGCCGTCACCGCCATGCTGCTCTGCTACGCCGTCTGCATCGTGCTCGCCCTCTGCTACGGCCTCGTCTGCCGCTGGGAGAACGCCCAGCGGGACAAGGCGGCCCTCGAGAACGCCGTCGACGAGCACGCGGCCGACTTCCTCGACCTGACGGACAAGCAGAACGCGAGCTTCCGGTACACTACGTAGTGGTGTCTTTCGTTATCTCGTCATCATAGCAGTAGGGTTGGAACGTCGGTGATTTTTGTATCCGTTTCTGGTTTTCAACGATCTTTTTGTTCTCCGTAGCTTTACTTTCTCAAAGAGGGATTAAAACATCTCATTACTGTTTTTATATACCGCTTATTTTAAGCCGCTGATGATGCTGCTTTGTGAATGCTTGATTCGACTCCAATCTATGCAAGTCTTTGACTCAAAATTAATGCTACTTCTTTCCTTGCTCCTCCTACAGCGTCCCACGCACGACATCGCGCAGCTCTGTGGGCGGGCCTTCCATCCTCGGGGCGTTGCCACCGTCACTGCCGGTCCTGCCCCAGCGCCACTTCGTCGCCAGTTCTGGATCCAACGTTCCCTGCATGCTATCGAGGACGAGGTCGCCGATGATAGGGAGAAATTTCCAGGCGTGCGCGGATCCGCCGGTGGCCACATGGAGATTTCGGATGCGCGGGTGTGGTGCAATGATAAAGTCGGCCGTGGGTGTCTGGCTCAACCAGCAGAGCTTGGTGCGGTCAAAGGGCCGGTCGGCTAGCGGCGGCATCAGCTCCTTAAGGTTGTCGCGCAGGGCGTTCTCGGCGTCCAACGGAATGGTGTCGGTCGGGTGGTCGACGGCGGTGCGTGGGTACGAGATGCGTATGGTCTTGGTCGCGTCTTCGGGGTGCGGCACCGTCACCGTGTTGCAGTAGCCGGGCGACCGCCGCAGCATCTTGATCTCGCCGCGGTAGGGAGGGAATATGTTGAAGCCGGTCGAGAGGTTGGTCGTGATGGACATGTTCTTCCACCGCGCCGCCTCTTCGTCGGTGAGCTTGACCCACGCCACCTCAATGGCCGACGAGTAGGCCAGGCCCTCGAGGTCCACGAGCTTGTTCGACCACGCGCCCATCGCTGCCAGCACCATATCGGCCCGCAGCACCCGGCCGTCGTCGAGCCGGACGCCCCGCGCCACGCCGTCCACCGTATCAATCTGGGCGACCGCCGTGCCACAGACAAACGTGATCTGGCTCTGCGCGAGGCACCGCTCGTAGTACACGCGGACACTCTCGCGGGCATCGATAAAGGCATCCTCCAGGTTGCAGTAGCCCTGCTTCCACTGCCGCGGACGCCCCAGGACGTCTTCCGGCACGGGTGCGGCGCCACGGCCGTGGATCCGGGCAAACACGTCCGCGGCCGTGGGCATCTCCACGAGCGAGGCGGCGTCCTGGGTCTTGCGCACATTGTCCAGGCCGTTGCGCCAAATGTCCAAAAAGCGGCCCGGCTCGCCGTTGCACACAAAGGTCATGCCCTGCTTGAAATAGTACGGCGCCAGGTCGGCGTCCTGCTCCAGCTTCTTCTGGGCCTCGGCCGCCAGCCGCGCATAGACGGGGTCGGCATAGTCGGCACGGATGCACCGTGTGGTGTCCACGCTGGTGCCGTCATCCACGGGCGGTGTGAGACGGTCGACAATCGTAATTGTGGCCGAGGGACACCGGCGGGAGATGGCAAGGGCTGTGGAGAGGCCGAAGATGCCAGCTCCGAGAATAAGGAACGAGGTTGGAGGAGGCGGCACAGAACTGGACATGATGAACGGTGTGCAATGAATGATATGGTATGTATGGATATTATTGTTAGTTTTCCTTGGAGTAGAAGACTTGATTGTAAGAATATGTACAAAGCACTATGTATTAAAAAGGGTAGGAGAACCCCAAAGTGCATACCTAGAAATATATGGGGAAACACCAACAAGAACGGTGCCCGCCATCGGAGTGTAAGCCGGCGGCCGTTGCAACCAAACTTGGCATAGTGTTGCCTTAGAAAGTCCACTTACGACCCACTAGAATGACAGTTATAGTGGTTCGATAAGGCTCATACTCTTCAGCCTTCTCCGTCTATGTCACATTGAGCGCACGCATTTATATCACTATCTGTTTGTTCGTCACCGAGCGAATTTACCTTTAGACGGTTTTTAAGCCAACAAAGACGTTCTTTATTTGTTTCTTTCGAGAATGTAATCTTCTCCTAATACACAAAGCGGCTACAATATATACATTGTGCCGGTAACGATAAAGGAGATGACGACGCCGAGATAGGCCTGGGCGTAATCAGTTGGGTGGGTTTGTTGAACGGAGGTGATAATACTAAGGTTAAAAGGAATATTATATTATTAACGGCGCCTTAAAAGTAAATGGTACGGCGGCCGAACCAGTTAGTTGAAAATTATGAACGGGCGTCAACGACGAATTATAAGTACGAGTTGATAAACTTAAGTTAAAAATATATACTAAATTTAATACCGGCCTTTTAATATTTTTTAAAAGTAAAAGGGTAATAAGTGTTTACGCAGAGATTATAAGAAGGTCGTTAAAAGGTTAAAGCTTATATAATTAAAAAAAATTAAAAAAGGGAAAAGAAAAAGGTAACGGTAACAAAGAGGGATCCTTTTCTTTTTTTTAAACAAAAGTAACAAGTTGACAATAAATAGGCCCAGGGAATACTTCCAATACTTGCCCGACCACAAGTACGGTGAGGGACTCGGCCTGGGTTACTCACAAAGAAGGAAACAAAAATCGTGGCGTTCATCAGAACCAAGGCAGTCCAGCAGTAGCCCGGGCGGTTGGTGATGGGGCCGGCTAGAAACACGCCGATGAATGCACCAAACTGGCCGGACTGGAAGAGGGGACTCTACCACCGGGTCGGGATGGTGTAGCCAGATCCCTCCACATATTCACCGCATAGAAAAAACCAAGAAGAAGAACCAAGAAAATGATAAGGTAAGTGAAGTCACGGGATGAGGCTCAAGTGATCCGCAAGAAGCCCCTACACCTATTCGACGAGTCTACTGCCCGAGGCGACGGAGATGTGGCGAAGGATTCTTCATTTCGAATTCCAGACCCCGAATTCGCTTTCGCTGTTGTGGCGCCCCTTCGACATCGCGACAGACCAGGGACAAGCACCATCGGCCGCCGTGATTGCCGCGGAGAAAGAGGCCAAGGAAGGAAAAAAAATCTGCCCTGATTAAATTATAAACCCCTAAGGACATACTAGATACGGAGAACAGACTCATTGTCTAAGGCTGGGGTTGGTTTTACATTGGTTTGGTTTCTTTTCTTTTCCTGAGTATAGGCTTCTTGGAGATATTGCGGCCGAGGAGTGGAAGAAAGTCGATGGTCGTGGATTAAAGGTGGATCAAGTTTCATGTAACATTTATCAAGTCGACGACAATACTGAACGAAACACTGCCCGTGTTTCCTCATCAGTAACAGGATATTTATATGTCATATTGTTGTGCCCGAGGTCACATTATTCCCGGACTATCTCTAATTACTTCGGGCAATGACCCGGCCTTTCCCCGCCCCCCCTCTCCGGGCTTATCGAGAGCTCGCTATCATACCCCGTCCATCGCAAGGTTCCTCGCAGAGACCAAGCAAGCCCAAGAGAGCACAAACCCACACGCACGTTCGCTCCTCTCCGGGTATCTCGGAGCCCGCAACATGCAGCGCCGCCATGCCCGAGGCTTCGCGCAATGCTTTGGCCCGATCGAACATCACGGCTTGCCAACGGTGCCGCCGCCGGAAGCAGAAATGCGACCGTCTCCTGCCGGTGAGGCCTTCTATCCTTCGTTGGCTTCCACGACTATTCTTCTTTGATGTTTACCTGGCTGTCTTTAATGTTTCCCCTTCTAACTCAATGGCTGTAGACGTGCAAGTCTTGCGAGAAGGCTGGAGTCGAATGCGTCAGTATCGACGCAGTGACGCAGCGGTTCATTCCACGAAGGTGAGTCTCCTCCGGACTGTCCAGTGGTCGCGTGTCTCCCACCTGTCCTGTTCTAACCGCGATCTCCCCAGCTACGTTCATAGCCTCGAAGAGCGCGTGGCGTTCCTCGAAAACACGCTGCTCCAACACGGCATCCACGACTACGAGGCGTCCAAGTCTAGCCACCATGGCGGCCCGGAGGAGTTTGCATTGTCGTCGTCGTCGCCGTCTCAGCGGATCGGCTTGTTCCCGCATTTCGCCGCCTCCGACGGCGAGGTGGATGCAGCCGACGTCCCCTCCGCCTCGAATCCCATCGACCTCGTCGACCCCAACCAGCAGCAAGCCCAGGCCATCATCCAGAGCCTGACGGGCAAACTCGGCCTCGAGTCGCAGCCGGAACATTCTTTCACGGGCTCGCTGCTGCGCCAGCTGTACCGCGCCGAGGCACTGAGAGACGGCCTGCCGCGGGACGCGGAAGACGACAACTTCTCGTTCCCCTCGCAGCAGCTGGACGCGTCCCCAGCTGAGTTTCCCAAACCGGCCATTGCGGAACACCTAGTCAAAGTCTTTTTCGAGCTGGCCAACTTCAGCACGCCGATCCTGCACGAGCCCACGTTCCGGGCCCAGCTGGCCCTCGCCGCCGATACGACCACTGCCGCCGGCGGCGACCAACCCATGGCTAGCTTCCTGGCCTTTTCCGTGTTCGCCATTGCACTGCTGACGATCCAGAAACACGACGCGACCAACGTGTCGACGGCGCTCTGCGAGCGCTACTTTGCGTCAGCGATCCGCGCGCTCGACCCCATCGGCCTGCCACCGGACCTTGCCGGCGTGCAGGCGCTGCTGCTCATCTCGCTGTACTCGTACCTGCACCCGCGGGCGTTTGATCCGTGGCGTACCATCGGCATGGCGCTGCGGCTGGCCGTGGGAATCGGCCTGCACAAGGACCTGCCGGCCGAAGACACGGACCCGCTGACTCTGGACACGCGCCGGCGCGTCTTCTGGGTGGCCTACTCGATGGACCGCACGGTGGGCACGCTGCTGCGGCGGCCGTTTTCGCTGGCCGACGGCGCCATCGACTGCGCGTTCCCCAGCGCCGTGGACGACGCATACATTGGCACGGAGGGCATCGCCGCCGACGCGCCCGTCGGCCGCAAGGCCTTTGGGCTGCACTATCTGCGCTACCGGCGGCTGCAGTCGGAGATCCAGGTGATGCTCTACGAGCGGCTGCCGCTGCCGCTGACGCAGACGGCCTTTGACTTTACCGCCTGGCAGCGCCGCATGCACGACCAGCTGTCGCAGTGGCTGTCGGGCCAGCCGGCCGCCGGCAGCAACGGCAGCCACATTGCACCCCCCGAGGCGCTGCAGCTGGCCTACCACCAAGCCGTCATCCTGCTGTACCGGCCGAGCCCGGCGCTGCCGCAGCCGGGCGAGGCCGCGCTGCTGGTGCTGTCGGACTCCGCCGCCCGCATCATCCAGCTGTACCGCCGGCTGCACCGCGAGAACAAGCTGCGGCTCTTCTGGCAGGCCGTGCACAACCTGTTTTCCGCCGGCACCGCGCTGCTGCACTGCTACGCCCACTCGGCCGAGATGCGCGAGCGCACGTCGCTGCGCGCCCTCGAGGCCAACATCCACGCCTGCTCCGCCCTGCTCTGGGCCATGGTCGAGCGGTTTCCCGCCGCCCGCGGCAAGCGCGATGCCTTTGACATCATCGCTACCGCCGCGCTCGACACGCTCTCCTCTGGTGATGCCCCCCGCAGCGACACCACCTCCGGCACTGGCCGGGCCCCTGTAGACGGCCTGGCCGCAGCCGCTGCCGCCGCCGCTGCCGCCGCCGCCGGCACGCCATCGAGCCAGGGCAGTGCCAGCCACACGGTCGGTGACCTGGGCGGCATCTTACAACCACACCAACACCAGCAGCCGCACCAACAACAAACCGGGTATGGTGGAGATCAACTGGTCATGGGATTTGATCAGTGGCCTACGAATATGAATGCATCACTACAAGGGAGCCAAATGGGAGCCATGGATGAGCTCTCGCTGGATCCGGCAGTTTTTCAGGGCAATCTCGGCATGTCGAGCTGGATATAGCACATGTAGAGCTATGAAGGCGTTCTGGGACTGGTTTCTTCAACAACTAGCAGAGAATAACTAGAAAAAAGCAACCAGATATGTATGGCATGACAGTGATTTATCAGTAGTACTCGAACCGTGCGGATGCTCTTTACGCCATCTGTCTGTGTGCAAACAAGATGACCGGCAATGCGTTTCCTGCAATCATACGCTAATCGGTGGATAGCGGTGCCTATCTTCCTTGTGTGGGGTAGCGTTCGGCGATGGCTGCAGCCTCGCCCGGAAAGGCCGTCCAACTGTCGGAGAAGGCCGACTCTGTATATTCGGCCAACACCGTCGCCCTGCGTTGGGCGTGCAGCCGGCCAGCAGTCAGGTGGTATCGACGTGTCTGACTTGTGTGCATTCATATGCATGGAAACGGCCAAAAGATAGGCAGAAGAGAAACATAATATACTCCATTCTCTTATCGTCTTCCATCGGCTCTCATCGGCCTCACACACTCAGCATCCCTCCTCCTCCTCTCCTACACAAAACCAAACCATGCCGGAACTCCCGCTCGACGCGACGATTGCCGTCGTCGGCGCCGGCGTCTTCGGCCTGTCCACGGCCCTGTGGCTGGCCCGCGCCGGCTACCGCGACGTTACCGTGCTGGACATGCAGGACATTGCCGCCGCCGGCTACGACCCGGGCACCATCGACAGCGCGTCGGCCGACATCAACAAGATCCTGCGCTTCAGCTACGGCAAAGAGATCGACTACCAGCGGCTGGCGTCGCAGGCGGGCGCCGAGTGGGCCGCGTGGAACGAGGCGCTGGCGGCGGCCGACGCGGCCTCGCTGCCGGAGGAGCTGCGCGGTGAAGGCAGTAGTAGCGATCTCGACCAGCGCAAGCTGTTTTGGAACTCCGGCCATCTGCGCATGAGCTGGACGGACGAGTACGGCGCGTTTGAGCTGCAGACGCTGGCCAACATGGAGAAGGACGGCATGCGGCAGAAGCAGTTCCGGGCGGACCTGCCTGAAGGTGCGTGATAAGGAGGTCAGCCTTTTTATGGTCTAGTAATTGTCTCATCTTATCCCACTGCTGACTACCACACCCCAGATGTCGCCCGGGCCAAGGAGCAAGGCTGTGATCACCTGCTGGACCCCTGCCACCGCCAGGAGCGCTTCGGCGTGCACAAGGCCGTGCTGGACTCGTCGGGCGGCTTCGTCGTGGCCTACAAGAGCTGCCTGTGGGCCAAGCACCTGGCCGAGCAGGCCGGCGTGAAGTTTGTGTTGCACGCGGAGCAAGGGAAAGTGGTGAAAATCGAGGAGGAGGACGGAAAGCCTGTCGTCGTCACCGCCGACGGCGTGCGCCGCAATGTCGACCTGGCCGTCGTGGCCGGCGGTGGCTGGACGCCGTCGCTGCTGCCCGAGGTGTCGCAGCTGCTGGAGACGACGGCTGGGTCGGTGGCGACGATCCAGCTGCCCAAGTCGCGGCCGGACCTCTGGGACCGCTTCTCGCCGCATAAGATGCCGGTGGTAACGTGGGGCATGCGCGAGGGCAAAGGCATCTACAGCTTCCCGCGCAGCGACAAGGGCGTAATCAAGATTGGCTTCCGGGCAACAAAGTAGGTAGTCCTTTTTCTTTCTCGTATGTTCCCGTCAAGTCCAAAAACTAACCATCGTCTCAGGTGGACAAACTACGACGACGTCGAGGGCCGCACGATCTCGGTGCCCAAGACAGCACACGTCACCAAGGACAAGGAGACCAACATCCCCCTGGCTGCCATCGAGGGCATCAAAGGTGCGAAGACGATGGCAGCGTGGCCGTAGCGTACAGAAGAACAACCCGCTAACCCCCAAACCGCACCAGAGTACATCTCCATCAACTTCCCCGAGCTGGCCGAGCTTGGCTTCGCCGCCACCAAGCTGTGCTGGTACACCGACAGCATCGACAACTCGTTCCTCGTCGACTACGTGCCCGGCCGCCCCGGCGTGGCCGTCTGCTCCGGCGGCAGCGGCCACGGCTTCAAGTTCCTGCCCATTCTCGGCCGCGAGGTGGTCAAGATCCTGCAGGGCACGGCGGGGGACTCGCCGTACCGCCGGCTCTGGCGCTGGCGCGACGCGCACGCGACGCCGCTGGCGAAGCGCAACGGTCTCGACGAGGGCGCGGCCGGCCCGCGCGTGCTGGCCAAGCTGCCCATGGCCACGCCCAAGGACTGGTCGTTTTGACGTTTTGGTGGGGGCTTCAAAGTTGGGAGCAGCCAGTGCATGATGGAAAGACAGAACAGCAGAATGAAAGCAGGGAGTCATCCTAGAAGTCATCAATCTCTATTGGTCATATGTCTCTAATATATGGACTTTTGACCAGATTGCTCGAAGCCACAGCTTCGAAAACTGGAAGAATAGTGAAAGGTTATTTTCACAGCAAAGCCATGCGGGAGGCTCCGGTGGCCACAGCGATTACTCCATGTTTTTTAAACTTCATACTCAGCCCTATGGGGCATATGGAGCACACAGCACAGCCACAACAGCAGCCGCGCGGCAGCAGCGGCAGCAGCTATAAGCAGAAGTAAAAGACACAAAAGCAGACACCAGCTATTCCGTACAGTGTTTATTGGAAACGCTTTTGGATTGCAGCCCGGTGCTCAACAAATTCACGGAGCGCTGCCGTGGGGGAAAGCCGTTTTCAATCTTGTCTTTTTCTCGGAGCACGGGGCAGTACGTCGTTGAGCGTAGGCAGCCAACAGTTGTATGATGAGCCAGGGCTTACCCATGGCCAGACAGCCTCAGTCGTGGCCCAACATCATCACTGCCGTGGACTTCTCTCGTGTATATGCTACCGACGATGCTCGTTGTATGACGCCGATGCCCCCGTTCCTAAGACATAACGTCGCCTATTTCTTACATCGTGCGACATGCAACATTTCTCCGTGCAAATATTACTCTTTTTCCTTTCATCATTTCATACATCATGCTCTGCACTGCTCGAATTCTCGAATAACAGTCGTCTGCCATTGCACGAGGAACAGCAGCCGGCACAAAGCCGTGGCTGGCGTGAACCGAGATTGAAGTCCTGTCGCGTTGCCAGTGTGCCCCTGTTTGGGGTCTTTGGCTCTTCCAAAATCTTTGCCCCCTTTTTCCTTCTCTTTTTCTTTCTTCCTTTGGCCCCCTTTCTCAAGAAACGGCTCATCATTCCTCCGCATGGCTATAGTTGTAATTGAAGCAGACGTGACTTTTTCGTAAGATTGCCAGCGCGTTCTAAGAAATGGCGATGGAACAGCCGCTATGTCGCTAGATCTCACGTATCGTTTTAGCCGCAGTTCGGTTGCGATCCTGGAGGATGGTCCCTTGCTTATTTTTATTTTTTCTTCCACGTTATAGGGTCGACCCAAACATGATCGCTCTGCGTTTAAACCCAAAACCGGCATTTCAAACGTCAAAACAGCGGGAAGCGATCCAATAAGCTAATTTAATCAACGAATGTCCTACCAAAAACGGGCTAAGGATATTAGAAAGGGGCTAATTCCTGCCGGGGAAAGACTCCAGCGGGTCGCAGGGCGAAGCAGAGCCTCCCCCCTGGACGACTCCCCACCGTGACTGTAGCTCCTACGTCAGATTTTAGTATGTAGATAAATTCAAAGAAACCAAGCAACCCAGCAGACAGGCATAACCGACCTACGATGTGTGTACGACAAAAGCAGCAGGAAACTGCGCTTCTTCTACCAGGTGCCGGGTTTCCATGATCCCATTCCTGCGGCGTCCTGTGGATTTGCAATGAGATTGGTTAGTATGAGTAGCACGGAGAGAGGGCTATGTAGAATCCACATCGCGCAGCTTCTACGTGTATCCTTTCGTCGGAAAGGGGAAGGATATAAGAATCGTGATGAAGCTGCTCTCGTTCACTCTCCCTCTCTTTCACTCTATTCCTCTATTCTAGCGCATGCCTCTGTTACTTGGTCGCGCACCATCAGCTCTTTGATTTGCCGCTCTCCTTTTCTTTATTTTTGTTCCCTTCTACATTCCTTATTTACTAGGTTTTGTTTTTTTTGGCGTCTCATTTTTTTTGTTTTGCCCATTTCACCCAAATAATCACATTCACTCGTCGCGATGAAGACGTCTGCACTGCTCCTCCTAGCGGGCGCCGTCACGGAGGCTGCCGCCTTCCACAAGGTGCCGCTCCACTCCTTGGCGGCCCGCGACAGCGACAATGGTGGACTGGCCGGCAACCGTGCGGCTGCGCGGTCGCGTATGTACGCCACACGGGCCGCCGCCTCTTCTTCCTCCGGCAACACAGTGCCACTCAGCGACTGGCTCGGCACCGTCGACCTGCAGTGGTACGGCACCATCTCCGTCGGCACGCCTCCGCAGAACCTGACCGTGCTCTTCGACACGGGCTCGTCTACGCTGTTGCTGCCGTCCGCAAACTGCTCCACCTGCGTCAGCAACCAGCTCTTCAACGTGTCGGCGTCCTCCACCGCAGGCACGGTCAGCGGCGCCGCCCCCCGCTACAACATCAGCTTCGACACGGGCGGCACCAACATCCCATCCGCGCAGACGTCCAATGCTACTGTCGGCATCAGCGGCATTCTGTTTACCGACACCGTCTCGTTCCCCTCCGCATCGGACCCGAGCGCCCTGACTATCGAAAACCAGGGATTCCTGCTGCTCGACGAGGTCGACTCGGCATTCGCCCTCGGCCCCATTGATGGCATCATTGGCCTGCCGCCTGCTAGCGTGGGCCACGAGCTGACTGCGGTCGGCAAGACCTCCCTCAGCCAAGACCCGGTGCCATACCTGTGGCAGCTCAACGCCACCGGCAAGCTCCCCGCGGGCGTCGTCTTCACGCTGCTGCTCGACACCGGCAACAGCGCCGCGGGCCAGGGCGGCGAGCTGACGATCGGCGCAGCCGACACGTCCCGGGTCAGCGGCGGCGATGCCGGCGTGACGTACGCGGACACGATTCTCGAGTTTGCGACGCAGGCCAGCGCCTGGGCCGTCAACCAGTCCGGGATCGACGTGACGGCACCGGTCTTCAACGGCGACGGTTCTGTCAATGGCGACTCCGAGTACAGCGACACAACGGCCGGGTTTGCCATTCTCGATTCGGGCACGGCTTTCATCCAGGCGCCCGACAACGACACGGCCGCCTCCATCTACTCGACCATCTCGAGCGAGATTGTGCCCATTGATGCCGTCGGGTCGTGGGGTGCCAAGTGCAGCGTGCTCGAGAAGCTGGCGGCGAGCGCCGACCTGAGGATCTCATTCTACTTTGGCGAGATCAACGCGACGCTGCCCGCGGCTGCCATCAACCAGGGCGCGTACCCGGGCCTGGACGGCATCTGCCAGGCGGCCATTCTGAGCCCGGCGGCGCCCTTTGACTTTGGCGCGCCCACGTGGCTGATTGGCAGCCCGCTGCTCAAGCACTATGTGACCATCTGGGACGCCGAGAAGGGCCGCGTCGGTTTCGGCGCCATCTCCAACGCGACCTCGACGAGCAGCGGCTCCGGCAGTGGCGGCTCCGGCTCTGCCACCACGTCGGGCACCACTCCCACTGCCACGAATGCGGCGGCTGGCATCGCCCGCCCGCTGTCTTTTGGTGCTGCCGTCGCCCTCCTGGCCGCTTCGTTGTTTATCGCAGCTTAAGTTTCTCGCATAATATTTTATGCGTACATATAGATTACAAGGTCCGAAAACAATTTTGTTTAAACCTCTTTTTAGTAGTAATATAACCCAGCAGACATCTTCAAGCCTACTCACGTTGTGGAAATTGTCGATCTCTTAAATGAACGCAATTATTAGTGAACATTAGACCAATATTAAAATCAGCACGTCTTTCTCTCCCAACAGTCTGACACTGGCCAAGCTGCCCATGGCCACGCCCAAGGACTGGTCGTTTTGATGTTTGATGGGGGCTTCAAAGCCGGGAGCAGCCAGGGCATGATGAAACGAGAGAACAACAGAATGAAAGCAGGAAGTCATCCTAGAATTCATCCAACTACTTTCGTCATCTCTCCGTAATATGCTGCTCTATCTAATCTTAACTCTATTATGCTGATTACCTCCCATGCCATGCTTCTGTCTGCTTACTGTACATATGCTGTTGTGGCATAATTTGCGCAGACAGTGCACACCTGCGCACACCTGTGCAGACATGCTTAGCGCCGGTGAGGGGAGGCGATGAGCAGATTCGGGGCGCATAACAGGCCCGGATGGCATCGACCATTCCTTTCAGTTGTTCCAGGATCTTGGCCTTGGACTCTGCCGACCGGTAAACCCAAAACGGCTGCCATACAAGGTCTCGCCCGGCAGGCGCTGCATCAGGGTGTACACGCGGCCCCGCCACGCGAAGCTGCAGTAGATCTCGGGGACAGGTACGGCGCCGCTTGTCTTCTCGGCGATGGGCTGGATGGCCCGCGCCTCGCACAGCCGCGTGCGCTCGGCACAGCGGATGCATAGCCGGCTCGATACAAACAGGATGCCGGCTCCGCTCTTCTGCCAGCGCCGGTACCAGCGGCGGTTGCTGATCCAGAACAGCACGAGCGTCAAGGCGCGCATCCAGAAGCCATCGCTGATGGGCGGCGACGGCTTTGCTTCCATGTATGTGGCCGTGGAGATGTTGTGCGTGATGAGAATCTCGCCATGCGCATCGCGCCCGCGGTTAACATAGGGATAAACTCCTGACCGTCTGCTCAGGCGGCCATACTGAACATGTTAGATTCATCCCGTTTATTCGATTATAGATTATTAGATTGTACCTTCCACTAAACGGTTGACCTCATACGTCCTTCCTCGTCTCACCGCCTTTTTAACGTGTGCCATTGTTAATAATCACTGGGTTTTGTAGCGCCGTAATGCGCCATTAGCGATAAACACACCGTATATCACTGTCTATTATCACTGTATACTGCCCGATCTATTCAAAAGCGGCGAGGCAAGGACAAGCTTCCTTCCTCTCTCTTCGACATCTCGACCTCGCCATCTCGTCTCCCTGGGCCCATGCATCAACCAGCTGCCAGATCACCGAGTTTAGCTGATGGCCGGATCCCACGCTGTCGCGGCGCTCGCCGGTTGCTTGCCTTCTTCTAGCTTCTCTTCCCTTCGTCATATCGGTCTCGACGTCGCCACCTTTACCGGCGTCGCACAATCGAGCTCATGAGACAACTCGTCCCGCCCTCGTCATGCCGCAGAACCGATCCCATCTGCGGGAGCTGCATCTCTGGCACCATCTGGATACCGAAATGCGAGCTCCCCTCGGCGGCTTGGCGGTCGTCAACGATCTAACGAACAAAGAGTTCTTCGACATGGTGCGAATCATTCTCGTCATCTCTGGCGAGCTTTCTATTCGGAATGGAGACGGAGATGAAATTGTCGACAACGACGAGAAATTGAACCTCGGCGACTACATTGTCCATGCCGACGCCATCGAAGTAAGAATGCAGGAAAAGCTTCTTGTTTTTTTGTCCTTATTTTTTCTTCGTCTTCTGAAATAACTGCTAACACCTGCAGGTCAGCGACGAGACGGTTTTCACGAGGGCTTCGTCAATCTCGACCGGCACCCGAGTGGCCGAGTTCCGGGAGGCAGTACAGCAGCGTGACCGGCGCTGTGTCGTTTCGAAAACGGAAAATTTAAATATTGCATTTGACTTGTGGGCCGGCTTCCAGGCCGCTCACATATTTCCCCTGGCATACGAGCAGCAATGGATTCGCGCGAACTATGGCCGCTGGGTCTCCATGATTCCCGAAGACGGGAGCTCAATTACTTCGGTCCAGAACGGCTTGCTTCTTCGTTCGGACATCCACCAGGCCTTCGACCATTACTGCTTCTCCATCAATCCCGACGTACGTGGTCTTTTATTATCGTTCTTATTTGGTTTCTTTTCTCTGACTTTTGTAGAACGAGTACAAGGTCACACTCTTTTACAACGACGCATGGGGCATCTCGGGGCAAAGACTCGACCGTCGCCTCCTTGACGACCCGGCTCGCCCAGCAGATGCCCTGTTGAGATGGCACTTCCGTCAAGCCGTACTGTCGAACATGCGCGGTGCAGGGGAGCCCATTTTGGAGCACTATTTCCCGCCCGGTTCAGACAGCATGGGGACCATCCTACAAGGGCCTAAGCCGGCCGAAAGGATGGAGTTCGAGATTTTTAACAGGCTAGCCGCGCACCTGGAGATTGTTGATCCTAACGCCCGTCACAAGGATGAGAAGGTCGATGCGGGACGAGCTGAGGGGGAGACGAAGGTGCAGGAGAGGCCTGCGATGATACTTGGCACTCGGCAGAACCGGGAAGTGGACGAGAATACCAAGGGTCACGTGTAAGGCGAGAGCCGCCGCGGGACTACGATTACGCTCATAGACTCGTTTCTTAGTGTTGCTGTAATGGAATGAATGAAACTGGGTTTCCTCTCTGCCTGGAACGCGGGGCGCGTCGTAAGCGACCGGGCGGTAGTTCGTCGCCGGGGCGTAAGACGCATCTACCCGTCTTATTCGTGGCCGTGTGTCTCGCACTATTTTCTTTCTCTTGTTCTTTTTTTTATTTAATTTATGTTCTCAATTTTTCTTCTTTTCGATGCAGCGTCTTTTGCCACCTTCCTTGTTTGCCACGGCTGCAGTTTACTGCATGCATCACGCTGCATTCTACAGGTAACTTATAGTATTTACTCCTTTCCTACGTTGGAAACTGCACACGACGGTGCACGACAGGTCGTGTGCGAACAGGCTTGTTTTTACTCTTCGTTTTGTATCGTTTCAGCTGCCGTGAAACTTGCCTTGTTTGGCTGTTTGGGAGAGAGAGAGAAGCGTAGGATACGAGAAATACCAATACGAGGGAGAAAGAGAGAGGGAAAATAACAAGAAATGCGACAAAATAAAAAGTAACCAAAGAATAACAAGGACAAAACAGCCGTGAGTAACTAGAAGTGGCAATAAACATGCAAGATTTCGGTCGAATGACGGGTTGTTGACTTTGAAAAGGGGGTAGGCTTCGACTCAATGGGGTGTAGAGGGGCAGCGAGAAAACAAGCAACGAGCCCGAATGAAAAAAAAAAATGGGTGTGGTCATGGGAACGAAAGCTGCAGCTGGGCTCACCGGCTGGGTCGGACATATTTTTTTTACCTTTGTCGAGACGCCCAAGACCATACGACCTCATGACGATAGTATTACGCGGTTTTCGTTTTCTTCACCGGATATGTGCAAGGGGAAAGAGGCTCGTAGCATTTTATGTGTGACTCTCAAACAAGCTCAAGATGTCTCGAAATAGGTTAGACAATGGAAGTGTCAAGGCAGGCTGCACAAAGTCGCAAGAAAATCTCCGAGATGGCAGTTTCGTTCTAGATCGTGTTTGAAAATAGGCGGGCTCTGCAAAGATCCGGTGCATAACATACTACCGAAGTAGAAAAAAAATGGAAAAGGAGACAAGAACGGAATGAGACGGCGAGATAAGCAGCGAGCGGCGTGAGTCAATATAGGCCACAGGTGCCTCACAGGCAGTGGAATACGCCCCTCTCTCGCTACAGTGCTGAGAAAGATGGAAATTTGGGGGTGGGGGGGTGTCTACAAGGTGTCTATAGGGTGCCTTGGAGTAACCGGATGCTCAGTGACAAATAAAAGATGTCGAAAGGGGCACCAGAGAATACGACGCGCAAGGCTAGGAAGCCCGAGGATGAATGTAGTCCTTGGTGAGACCACTCGACAGAGCAAGCAAAGAACAGGAGAGGAAAACAGGTTCTTAGGAGACGTGCATCAATGAATGGGATCCGGCCTCCCTGAATGACCCCCATGGAACGCGAAATGGCGGGACATGGGATTTCGCGAATACGGTCATGTGGCCGGTGCGGATGCGCAGTCGAACACGAAATTGTATGAAACGGTGTGGGGAAGCGAGACGCACAGCTGTACCTATGTAAAGACGCAAAGTAGACAGAGTCGAAGTGAAGTAGGACTCGCGGAAATGAAATGGGCCACGATAAACAGATGGGCACAAACGAGGATGGTGCGGAACGAGTGAACGAGCAGGGCGTATAGCGAGAAAAACGGCGAGGTTGGAACAGAGTGGTGGGCAGGCAGAGAGGAAGAACCCCCCGATGGGGACATGCACAGATGAACAAGGGGCCATAAATCAATTGTAGGAGAGTGCGAGTGCCAATATAAGGCCAGAAAAAAAAAGAAGGGTGGGCATCCAACACACCGCGAGTGCCGGATGCGACGGTAGGAACGAGGATGTTGGTTCGCAGACTAGATTTTTAGGGAGCACGCAGGAGCACCGCGAAGGACGGTCCTTGGAAGGTTATTGGGGGCAGCACGAGGAAGGAGAAAAAAGAAAATGGCAGTCAAAATATAAGACACGAAGAGAGACGAGTGGGTGTGGAGGCCGCATGGTGACGATTAGGGGGCTGCAGGAAGGGCAGAGAGAGGAAAGCAGCGAGGCGAATACAGGTGAGACAAGGTGGGCAAGGGGGCCACGCGCAAAAACAACGTGCCGGTGAGAGGTCGACAAGACCATGGCAGCACGGTATGGAAGGCCATAGAACGACGATGGGAAAAAGGAGTCATGGTCGGTGTATGCCCGTCAACAGAGAAAGGAGGGGGTGGGCGAGCTTGGTCAGTGATTTGACAAAACGGGAACAGGGTCAGCTGAAAGAGAGGAAGACCAAGGTGACAGGAACGAATGGGAACATTATAGAGAAAAACGAGGGTGGTGAATGTGGACGCAAGGAGGCTTGCTTTATGTAATGGTCTGCGGGCTTGGCTGCCTTGGGGGTGGCCCAGAACGTGAGAGACGAAGCCCAATAAAAAAGGAGACGAAGAGAAGATACGATTGGCCACGTGAGTTCTGCGCTGAGCAGGCGATGGAAACGAGAACAGAAACAAAGGAGGGAAGAGGAAGAGAACCCCGGAATAGCCTTGCAGGCGGTTGCAGGTTGTTGCAGACTGCGGTCCTCGTGTTGACGAATGAGCACAGGATCGGGAGGGCAGGGGGGGAGGCAGCGATGTGCACGGACGAAACGGAGACATCGCTGTTCTGGCCGCGCTGGAGCCGCATGGCCCATGCAGCAGCTGCAGCGAAGGACAAGGGTTTGCGTCTGCGCCGGGCAGTCAGAGGCAGCCTAGGCGAGTTTGCAAGGGTTATCAGAGGGTTTGCAGAGGGCCTCGAGAAGGGTCTCCAGGGGGGGGGGCTTCCAGTCGGGTTTGCCGCCGCTCCCGCTGCATACGAGCTGCGGGTTCATGCAGCAGAGACAAGACAAAAAAGAAAAGAAACAAGGGAAAAGAACGAGACAGCACGAAGAACCGAGACGACGTCATTGACGCGGAAAAGAAAAGGGAATGGAGACACCCGGCCTTGGAAATGGCTTCCAGCTTTCCAGATTTGGATGCCTGCATACGACGTCTGCCAGAGCATTTTCCCTTAGTCTGCTGTCTTTTTACGGATTAATACGAGTACTGTCTCGCTCGATCGAGAGAGCACACACTGCTTTGTTCCCTGCCGAGAAGCCCACTCTTTTTGCCGCTCGATCGCCTTTTTCCACCCCCCGGCACGAAGCTAGGCGGCGGAGCGGGGCGCACACAAGGGCGGAGCCAGCGGACACAGTTGACGGCTGGCGAAGGAAGAGTCGAACTTGGGGAGAGAAGGACGGGAACAGCATGAAGATGCAGAGTGGAGAGCAGAGGGAGGACAGGTGGTACAGGCCTACCGGAGAGAAAAAAGACCTGGAGACGCTAGGAGAGGCTCAGGACCTTTCGTGAGGGTGTGTCCACGTAACTTGGCCGTGTTCAAGAAAACGTTAAAAAATATGGCCAGAGAGAGACAAGAGCACTACGGGTTGCGTAGGAAGGTAGTGGAGGTGTGGAGAGGCTGAGGGTGTGGAGAATGGAAAGTGAGGGTGTGGTGGCCGTGTGGAGGAGGCCGTGGACGTGAAGGCGTCGAGCTGGCCGGGAGAGGAGGGAGAATGGAAATTCACGTGGGAGAGGCAGGCAATTCTGCTTCGCACCTTGAACCGTATTCACGTCTGGAGGTGTCTGGAGGTGTCTGGAGGTGCAGTCCTGATCGACCGCTGCGACGCTGGTAGTGCAGGCGGTGGTGTTCAGCAGGGTTGAGCTGCCGCGAGCGTCGCCTCCAGCTGCAACCCTCCCTGGCCGCCGTTATGTTTTGCAGACCTGCCGTTAGTCGACGCAACACGACGCAACTCGACGCAACTCGACACAACTCGACACAACTCTAAGAAACTCGACGAAAAGTCTACGACTCTCCGCGACCGCGCTTGACCCTGCGCTACCCGCCGGCATTTGCACCGATCGGACCAGTCATCGCGGTCCACGGCTGTCCGCGGCTCCCCACGACCATCCATCGCTGTGACCTTCCCGGCTGCTGATCGCGTCTCTCTAGTTCTGCTAGCTCTCTTTATTATTTACGAGTACGCGTTCTCACCGCTCTGTTTCCGACATGCACCTCCTTCTGCAGACGCAATGCGGCTTTCCGTCTGCCGGTAGATCCTGGCGAGGCTGCCGCGGCCAGCAGAGGATGCACCGCTAGCAGGGGCGCGGCCTGCGCTTTGCCTTACACAGCTTCCTGTACAGGCAGTTGGTCGTGGTTGTTCTGGCGAATTGCATCTAATTTGTTTATTTTCGTCGCCGTTTGTGACAGCTCCCGTCTCACGGCCTCGCATGCCGTGCGCCCACATCTGAGCTGTCAGTATTTTAAACGAGCAATCAAAGACAGCGCTCCCCCAAAGAAGACGCCCGCAGGGCAGTCCGAGCCGGTCTCGTACCGTCTCTTGAATTTGCAAAACGGTCGAGGAAGACACTCGATCTCTCCAGGCTCTCCATTTCTTCATCCTCTCCTCCAAGTTCCCAGATCTCTCCCACCCGTCTCCCGTCCCGCCTCAGCCACGCGCGTTTGCGTTTTCGTAGCTCCTTTTCGTAACTCGTTTGCACTTTTATTTTCCGCCCTTTTCAACCGCTTCTTCCGTTCCGCGTCGTCTTCTCCTTATTCCTTTTTTTCGTCTGTGTTTGTCATCTCCTGCCACGCGGCAAGATGTTCCCAATGCGGTAATCAATTATTCCACATCGTCTCCAGAAACCTGACCGTGCATGTTTGACGACCTCGTCCCGGTGCATCCATTTTTTTCTTCTTCTCTTTCTTCCATTTCCATTCCGACTGCCACACCTTCTCTTCTCCATGACCACCCCCTTGCAGCATCGCAGGCCCACCTGATCGGATGCCCGACCGCCTGCTGCCGTGGCCCTCCGCACCGATCTTGTTTTTGTCGCCTCCCGTATCTTCTCGCCAGTCTCTCGTCTGTCTCTCGCCCGTCTCTTCCGAGATGTGATCCATCGCCTTGGTGCCGCTGTTTCACCTGCCTCTTCAGCAGCGGCGGCCAAGATGCTGGACAGGACCGTGAAGAAAATGCGCCTCGACAGCCTGTTTTTCAGGCCTCTCTCGCCCTTGTCCGTCTGCGTCCAAGCCTCCCGGCCGCCCCAACGCCGCCCACCCTCTCTTCCTCCTCGCACCCCATTTCTGTGATTTTTCGCATTCTCTTTGCGCCTCGTGATCGTTTTGCCCGTCGTGTGTTCTAGTTTGGGAAAGAAAGGGAACAAAACAATCCGACAGAAGGCTTCAGCATAGCAGACCAGCATCGCTTGACTCAGACGTCCGCCCACGCGGCGAGGCAGTTTCTGAACCCCCTGTTTCTTTTCCTCTTTTCCTCCTTTCCTCGTCTTTCCTTGCCTGTCCGTCACTGCCAACGTCGCCGTCGTCGCCGTCGTAGTCTCTCCCAGCATCGCCTCGCTGAATTATTAATTTGTCGTCCCTCTGTCCCCCGTCTTGACCACGCCGTATGTCTGCATCTCGTTCCTTTAATTACCATCCTGCTCCTCACTCCTTTTCCTTCGTTCTCTTTCCTACTTTTCCCTCTTCTTCTTCCTACTCTCCCCGTCGATCACCGTGCCTGCTACCTGGTCCTTCTCGTCGTCCCCCAGCTTATCCAGCTTACCCAGCTTACCCAGCCCCCCACGCTGCTCTCTCGTTTTGCCTACGCAATCACGCTCGGCCGCCTGTCTCTCTTCCCGTCCCTCTGGTCTCATTCCTGTTTCGTTTTCCCCATACTCTCGCTGCTCACTCTACTCACTCCGCTCTCAACTCTCCCATCTCTCCCGGATTACCCAGAACAGCTGGCCGCAAACGCCATACGCCGTCGTTGAGGCGCATCCGTATTATACAATAGGCCACACCAACACCTCGACGACCTCCCCCCAAAGCATACGCGATAGGATCTCTCTATTATTACATTTTACCAACCTCTCTCTCTCTCTGCGCTCGTTTCTTTTTCCTGCTTCCCCCGTTTATCAAGCCACTGCATGCAAGTCATCGCCCTAAGCTATATTTATCCTATCTCCCAGCTCGCCTCGAGGAAGCTCTCCCACAGCTGACCAGCGGGCTGCATTAGTGCCGCCAGACGGTCTCGACGCCACCCCTCACTCACATCCTCCTATCGCGCTCGTCATTATCGCGTTCTTGTTTCTTATCGACCGCTATCTCGCAGCCACCCCATCCTACGCCCTGCCGTTCCCCACGGCCCTTCGTGTAATTATTACTTTGTTTCCCCGCCGCTTCGTGGGCTGTTTATTGCATCGTTTCGTCATCTCACTCGGCTTACTCGTTACTCGTTCGCACGTGAGTCCTCCCATCTTCTATTTTCCCACGGATACGCGGCCAGCCTCACTCCCATTCCCTCCTGCTCCCAATCCGCCCATCCTTCCTTCGATTGCGCCGCCGAGCCGTCTCCCGCCGCACTGGAACCAGAGCACGGAGAAGACATAAAAGGTACGACATAAGCAAATCGCGGCTCCGCTCCTTGCTGGCTGTGTATCCCATACAGAGCGGCGCGGCGTGCGACCATCCACCTGCCTCGCAGCCGGCGTTAGTGGTTGACACTTGGAGATTATCGCCTCTGGGAGGGGAGTGCTTTGCGGTGACTGGCTGGGCTGGGCTGACAGGCTGACAGACGGACAGGCCTGGCCCTGGACCTGAACGGGGCAGGCACGAGCGCGCGGGACGGCTCCCAAGCAAAGATTGGAGGCCAGTCTAGACGCTAACAAATCAAGGGCTGAGAAAAAACAAGCCGTATTAAAAAGCATACACAACACTGCCCAGGAAAGGGCGACCTAGAGCTAAACGAAAAACCCCTCCTTCCCTGCGCAAGCCGAGCACGTCTTTCCTCGCCCCATCGCAGCTTCTCCATCCCTCACCACTCGCTCTTTCTCGTCTTTAATTCGCCTCTGGCCCGTTCTTGCCTTCGTCTGTCTTCGGTCTTCTGTGGTCGGTCGCGCTCTGCTCCTTCCCTCCCTTCTCCCTTCGCTCTACAGTGTGGACAGCGCTCTTGCCGCCACCGCCCACCGCTGGCGACCCACCTATTACCGAGTCCCTCTTTCCCCACCGCCCGCTTGCCCGCCTCCCGATTTGGTCGCACACACAAAGAAATCCACCACCACTGTGCCAAAGGGTTCCCGGTTTCCCAAGGCGGCAAAACTCGACCAGAAGAAAACCGGCGAGAAAAAAAAAAGAAAAAAAGAGAGGAAAGGAAACCCGAAAACCGAAAACCGACAACCTCACCCCATTGCGTCCGCGGACACGACTCATTCACAACCCCCCACGATGCCAGCGACGAACATACAGCCCGAGTTCCGCCACACGCGGTCGGGCAGCCTGACGATCGCGCCCCAGGCTGGCCCGCCGCCGCCAGACGCCGCCAGCCCGATGAGCGCCGCAGCGCCGCGCTTCGACGGGCCCAGGAGTCCCCCGAGTACGTCTGCCCGCGAGCGCCATGCTCGAATTGCCTTTGCGTCGCATCTATGCCTCTCTGCGCCCGTCTGTCTCTGCGTCTCGCCTTGTCTCGGCCCCTCCACCGCCTCGGCTGGTGCGGCACGCGAGACAGACGCGCGCGGGAATCCCCCTCCCCCCTCCTTTTGTTGATCCTCGCCTCACCTCACCTCGCCGCCACTCTGTCTCTATCTCTGTCTCTCGCGACACGCCTCAATTCGCCTGCCTGCTCCGTGCTAACAATGCCCACAGACACCGCGCACGTGCCGTGCAAGTTCTTCCGCCAGGGCGCCTGCCAGGCCGGCAACTCCTGCCCCTTCAGCCACGACATTGGCGCGGCCACCGAGACCGTCTGCAAGTACTTTGCCAAGGTGCGTCGACATCAGCGTCCGCTGTCTCTGCTGTCTGTGCTGTCTCGCCTGTCCTCCGTCGCACGACGCGACAGGCGAGCGGGCACCGCGGCCACTGGTGGAACGACGCGAGGAGCCTTGTCCTTTTGACCGATGCTGACGACTGCTTTTTTTTCTTCTTCTCTTTAGGGCAACTGCAAGTTCGGCCCCAAGTGCGCCAACATCCACGTCCTCCCCGACGGCCGCCGCGTCAACTACGGCAAGAATGGCGTCACCATCGGCACCGGCCCGCTCGGCCTCGGCGGCCGCATCAACCCCGCCGCCTACCTCCAGCCCTCCAACAGCGCCCTGACCAACTCCTTCCTCAACGCCTCCGGCCAGCAGCAGCCCACCCCCGACGCCGAGGGCCGCTACCACACCCCCAGCGGCCACCAGCTGGGCCGCCAGCCGAGCATGGACGGCGGCCTGCCCGTCATCGACACCACCTACTCCTCCAACCCGACCTCGGCCTACGGGTCCCCGCCCGGCCCCGGCCTCTCCGGCGGCTTCGACGACCACCTCAGCCAGCGCGGCGTCCTGGGCCTCTCGCCCATGAACGCCAACGTGCTCTCCGTCATGGACGCGCCGCTCCCCGCCTCCTTCGACTCCAACGGCATCTCGCACGCCGCCCGCTACGGGCCCTGGCCGTCCTCCGTGCCCTCCAAGTTCGGCCTCGACTCGCCCTCCCCCTCGCTGCACAACGCCAAGGACGAGCGCACGTCCGAGACCCTCAAGCTCCTGCACACCTCCGCCTTCGGCCACGACCACCTGTCGCCCTCCAACCTCGTCCCCCACGACAGCATCATGGGCAGCAGCCCGACCGCGGGCCCGACCAGTGCCGGCGGCGCTGAAGAATACTACGGCAGGCGCATCATGCACTCCAGCTCGACGCGCTACGCGAAACCGCGGCTCCTCAGCAGCAGCGCCCCTAAGGTGGACCGCGACTGGGACACGGAGTTCTGGTTCCTCGAGGAGGACTACGTGCCCGGCGCGCTCGCGAACGAGGTGCTGACCCCGCAGGAGAAGGCGCGGCGCGGCTCCATCCGCCTCAACAACGACGGCGGCGGTGTCGACAGCAGCCTGTCCGAGACGCCGACCCAGTCCGCGAGCGCCTCGGCCAACGCGACCAAGTTTGGCAGCCCGGCCACGTCCGCCGCCGCGAACAACGTGGGTGCCGCCAGCCCCAGCCGCTGGAGCCCATGGCTGCAGCAGCGGCAGCAGCGCGGCAGCCCGAGCGGCGGTGGCGACGACGACTTCGAGCCCGGCAGCCTCGGCCGCTCCATGAAGCACGCCGCGTCGGCGTTTGGCCACGTGGGCAGCCCACTGCGGAACTCGAGCCTGGCCACCCACATCGAGCTGAACGGCAACGGCAGCATCGGCGGCGGCGGCGGCAGCGGTGGCAGCAGCGGCGATCTGCTGTCGGGTCGCAGCTTGTCCTCGTCGATGGGCGGCTCTCGGTCCGTCAGTGCCGGCGGCGAGTCCATGTCGGTGCTGACGCAGCAGCTGCAGCGGACACGCCTAGGCAGCGAGGACGGGTCTAATGCGGGAGCGACAGGCTCGAGCCCGCGGCCCCGCCCGCACCCGTCGTCGTCGCGGAACCCGAGCGCCTCGCTGAGCACGGCCACGGTGACGGCTGCAGCCGCATCGGGCATCATCGGCCGCGACCCCCGCGACAGCTACCACCGCGACAGCCGGGCGCTCGAGCGCCACGTCAGCAGCGGCTCGATCGGCTCGTCGTCGGCCGCCGGCCGGTTCCCCGCGCCCATCGACGAGGAGGACCCGTCGTTCCTGTTCGACATGGAGGAGGTCGACGACGCACGCGCGCTGAAGCGGAAGTCCGGCAGCGGTCTGGCCGGCAACGGCGTCACCGGCAGCAGCAGCAGCGGCAGCCTGTGGAGCTATGCCGGCATCGTGTCTGCTGGGAACGGCAACAAAGGCACGACCAAAGGCCGGGACGCGTCCAATGGTGTGGAGCCGGTCAGCCGGTGATGAATCACTGCAGGTTGTCCATCCACAGTTTCATGGCAGCAGCCACCCCACCAGCGCCGCCCAGTTGTTGCTCTCTTTTCGATACAATTTTGGATTTTTTTCTCATCTTCTTTTCGACTGGTTGCCGAAGCACAGTCGTCCCGCATGTAATGTGATGGATATACCCCAACCAACCCCCCTCCATATTCCAGATTTTTGGTTTTCTTTTTCTTTTTTTTTGGTCTAGCGACAATTCGAGAGCGAGAGAGTATCCTCATCTACGGCAAAAAGAGACGCAAAACAAAAAGCAAAACGCATTGAATTGAGCACACAGCATCAAACTTTTTATCTGAGAAGAACAACAACAAAAAAGGGGAGATGAAGACAAAAGAAAGGAAAAAAGAAAATCATTATCGGAAAGAAGCATAACCAAGGGCACGCCACCAGGGGGGCCCACACGGAGCAGCATCGAGGGGGAGGGACGGGTTCAGGGGAGGAAAAAAATAATATTGACCAGCATACGTACGGGTATTCACACAGGCAAAGGAAAAAAGACACGGGGAGCGGAGGAGGGGATCACCAAAAATTCTTTACTTTGGGTCAAAGGGTGTTTTTATCTATTTTTCTTCTTTTTTTCTGTTCCTTTTTTCTGACATAAGGTTGCGAAGTTCTATCTTCTTTTTTCTTCTGGTTCCCATGTATATAGCTGTTTTTTTCCTTCTATGGTGTGTATGTGTCTGTCTTGTTTTGTTGTCGTAGTCGACGTGTCGATTTTTTGTCCTGTCCGCCATACGAGAAAGTGCATTTGTCCTTTTTGTCCGGGGCGTTTTGTCGTTCTATCATAACTCTTGTCGACATTTTTTTATTTTCTTTTGTCTGTACTTCTCTTTTTTTCGAGTCATTCTTGGCTATCCTCTATACTACTCTGATTTTCTGTCCTGAAGCTCTGCTTGGGCATTTTTCATTCTTTCTTATTCCGCGTCCTCTTCCATCGTGAACATACATCGTGACCCCGTACGGAGTAGAGGGGAAAATAAATTCGTTCTCTTTGCCATGCTATCCAACTTTTGTGGTTTCGTGAGATTATCGTAATGGGGTGAAGAGACGTTGAAATCCTCGAATCACTCCTCTCCGCAAGATCTATTAGGGTCGACAGCAACAATATGAAATTCAAACGCACGTCACAAGCAGCTTGAAGCTACTGTCCATTTTATACGCGCCGTACTCGATGGACGCAAAGACCCCATCGAGGCTCGACAGCTCCAAACCGAGTTTGTAGAGGCTGTCGCAGCCGTTATCGGCGCCCAGCGCATCGCGGACCTGCCCGAGCGTGGCCGTCGCAGCCGCGGGCCCAGCGAGCGTGCATATGCCTCGATGCATCGCATCGGGCGGCACGATCTGGTCTATCAAGAACAGCAGGCTCCGAATCTGGCTGTTCGGCTTCGACCGCGTGAGCCTGTGACGGATGGTTGTGCTGGCCCCGCACGCGAAGAGGAACATCCACGGCAGCCAGGACGGCGAGCCCGAAGACGGCGCCCCCAGGTACTGCAAGAACTGCCCTCTGTTTCGGTGCTGGCAGAGAATGTCCACCGCACGGGCGAAGTCGCCGTGCCAGCAGCAGAGGGCGAGATGGGCGAACAAGTCGGCGTCGGACAGCCAGCGCTGGAACGGGAGCAGCGAGGCCCCCATAGCAGACGGCCACGCAGCCTTGGCGCGAAGATTCCCGTTCCAGCGGTGGAACATCAGCTGACCGAGGGCTGTGACACCGCGCATCCTGCGCTGGGTGCCGGATTCGCCGTCCGTCTCTTCGGCCGACCCCCACGGCCAGCAGCCGTCGAAGGTGCAGCGGTAGCTCAGCGGCATGTTCAGCTTGACGACCACCGGATCCGGCGCGCCGCGCCGCGCCGCCAGGTACAGAGCGGTCGCGTCGGCGAGGCGTGCCGTCGTTGCTGCGTACCGGGGGTGGCAGCTCAGCTGGATCCGATCGGCCGCGGTCTCGGGGTCGCGGTGGATGTACACGAACCCGGCCAGGTACAGCCGGCCGTAGATGTCGTCGCGCGCAAAATCCAGCTGGCGCGAGGCGAGCTCGCCGCTGGCCTGCCGCTCGCACAGGTAGTCGTAGGCGGTGCGGTGGAAGAAGAGGCCGACGTTGGGCGGGCGGAGATAGCCGCTGCCGACACCCGCCGCTGCAAACTCGAGAATGCCGCGCGTCAGGCTGCCGATCAGTCGCCGCCCGCGGTCGATGCGCCTCTTCACCTCGGCATCATCGTAGTCCTCCACGCGGACCGTCGTGGGCGGGAAGTCAGCGTCCGGCAGGTCGTCCAGCCACGAGACCCAGAGCGCGGGCAGGCCGGCCCTCCGCAGCGGATTGTTGACGGCCAGCAGCAGGACCTGGCTGGCGCGCTCGCGGTCGCTCTTCTCGATCTGGCCCAGCAGCATGCTGTACAGGTCGTCCAGCTCCTCGGGCACGCCATCGATCTTCTGCTGCTGCACCGCGGCGCCATCCCCCCGCGCGAGCGACGTGATGAGGATGCGCACCGTGAGCAGCGCCCAGAGAAAGACGCCCTTGGCGCGCGAGGTGATGGCAGCCACAAAGCCGAGATACGTGTCGCGGAAGTTGTCAAAGTCGTCGTCTTTCTCAAACGTCTGCTTGGTGTACCGGTAGATGTCGCACATGTTGACGGCCTCGAGGTGCAGGACTGTCGCGCGGCACCGGGTCAGGGGCTCGAGGAACTCGGGGTACGGGCGTGCGCTCGAGCAGATCTTGACTTGGTGACCCTCGCTCCAGCGGAGCACTTGCTTCATAAGGCCTTTGAAACTATACCACGTGCTGCTGCTGCTGCTTCTGTCGCTGCCGCCGGCAGCTGTGGTCACCTCGCGGTACTCGTCGAGGCCGTCGGTGAAGAGGCAGAAACAGTACCGCGAACCGTCGACCGCAGAGCAGCCGACGAGCCGCTGGAACGCGTTATCGACGGCCTTGCCACGAAAGAGCGCCGCGTCTGAGCGGCCGTCGGTGTTTCCGCTATCCCGCCGCGGCAGACTGCCGCGGATCGCCTGCCACTGATCTGGGAACAGGTCCGGCGCCAGGTCGGGGCACTGCTGCAGAACCTCGTGTAGGATCGACCGGTACAGGCCCTCGAGCGACGTCTGCAAACTGTCGCCCGACACAGCCCAGAAGTAGAACGAGGCGAAAATGAGCTGGCGCGTGCCGGCCCACTCGAGCAGCGCCTCACGAGTCCGCGCGTGATGGAAAAGATGCCGCATCAACGTCGACTTGCCGCTGCCGGCCTTGCCCGATACGTGGAGGATGGAGGAGCTGCCACCGCCATTGGCATCGACATTGTTGTCGTCGCTGTTTCCCCTTAGCCACGATAGGTACTGCGTACGAAGATCCTCGCGCGCCTGTCGCTGCTTTTTGAAAACGTCGTCGGGGACGTCGTGGCCGGCCGCGGCGCTGTAGTCGTCGTCTGCTTCCATGACCCAGTCGAACGTGCCATACTCGGGGTCGCTAATGCTCTTGTCGCGCATGTACATGGAATCAAAGTACAGCTGCTCCGTGATGCGGCCGCAGACGATGGCGTTGGTCTCTTCTTCGGTCTTGATCTGCTGCTCGACCAGTCTCAAGAGGTTGTCGAGTTTGGTGTTCTGTTGTTCGTTGCTTTCCCTGTCAGAACCACCCTGTCAGCTTCATTTTCGCTGTTGCTGCTCCCCGAGCTGTACCAAAGACGGAAATAGAGGCTGAAAAGAGCCGCCGACCACGGCGTACCACGGCTGGGCGCCATGTGGCTAGCTAGGTGGACGATGGAGAAGACGGCGGAGAGGAGTACGGGAGAGGAGCGCAACCAGCTTCCCTTCCGGGGTGGGAGTGGCGAGGAAGGGCGGGTGGTAGGAGGAATCCCGAGTGAGAAGACAAGATGTGAGGTGGTGATGCCTCTCAAAGAGCGGCAGAGACGGGATGAGGGCAGTCATGCGGTACTCACAGCTGTATCTCGCTCAGTCGCAGTAGAATCGCCGACCGGTAGTCGCGCAGGTCGGCCTGCATCCGCGTAATGTCCTCCTTCTTGCGCCGCGACAGCCACACGGTCTTGAAGCTCGCCCATTTCGTCCCGTCTCTGACCTTGAGCTGCTGCAGCACGCCGATCAGCTCGATGCACTTTTGGCGGCACTGCTTGCTGAGCTCGACAATCGCCTGTTCTTGATCGGATAGCGAGCCGCTGTCATTCTGCCGCTGAACAAGCAGCCTTGTCGAGGCGTTCTCTAGATCGCGCACGATCACGCCGACGTGTGCATTGGCGGGCGTGGTGCCAGTCAGCGACTTGTACACCTCGCAGGTGCCCGACACCAGCTCGATCAAAAAGTCGACAAAGGTGATGATGCCGGAGGCTATACCGATGGCCGTAGCCGGGTCCGACATCGTGGGGGAAGAAATTCAAACTTGGAGGAGTGGAAAGCCACGTGACGAGACGACAAACATTGCTGTAGAATCGAAGGGGGAAAGGAAAGAGGAAAAAGAAAAGGCGGAAACAAAAGGCGTGTCAAGCGCCCGGTGTTAGGCGCGGGGGTCTGGACGAGGGGGGGAAGAATCTCAGCCTTGCGGCCAAGACGACGTAGACGTTCATTGGCTTGCTGGTGCTCACGTTCAGCCGCAGTCGAGGCCTCTGTCCTATCCAGTGCAGCTGCATCAGACAGCCGTGCGTGTTTCCTAGCAGGCGGAGGATGGTGATGTCTTTCTGTTGACATCAAGATTGTTTTGAGAACCAAGGAGGATGCAAGAATCCGTCTAGAGCCACCAAAAAATTACCACGGACACTGTTGAGACGGCTTGTAAAAATGGATCTCGAAGTATGAAGAAATCTGAGACAATGGGCGAGTGAACCGATTGTCACGGCGCTGTACACAATGTTGCAGATGGCGACGTTGGTTGAAAGCAGCAGCGGCGGCAACTGGGATTAGTCGTTGGCTGCGCGTCGGCAGCATACACGTGGTCAGCCTTTCTGGCCGCCGCCGAGGCCGTCGATGCCGAAATGTAGGCGTACTTCCGGGGCTGGTTCCGGAGTTGCGTGCAGCTGACAGGCATACCACAGTTCCTCAACGCGCTGGCACTGGTCGAGCAGGTACGAGGCGAACGGCATGTTCGTGGCGGCTGTGGTGGGAATGCGACACGGGTCGAACTGTCCAAGAGACGAGGGTGGCTGCGTGTGTAAGGGGCTTGACATTCACGTAGATGCTGATGTTCAGTTTCATACGTATTTATTTACTACTGCTGTATGCTATTCTAGACTTGATAAAAGCAAGCAGAGTTGTTAGGCAATAAAACGTAATTTTATCGTCCTGAATGATCCCAGAGATCATAACCCTTTCACGCATCTTCATATGGCTTCACCCCTGCCAGCCGCAGCAGCTTGTCCGTCATTTCTGGCTTTTCAAGTGGTTCATCACGGTCCCGCGGGTCTCTCGCTCCGCCGGGCAGCAGCGAGCGTGTTTCCAGCGAGCGCACGTTGGTGTGCGCCCAATGCGTGGTGGCGCCCCAGGCCTCAAAGATGCCGCGTTTCGCCACTAGGGTATCGGCGGACGCGAGATCTGCCGGTGCGTACGACGCGTAGATCACGGTGCGGATGGTCTTGCTCGACGCAGCCGGCTCGCCGCCCCAGTGCACGGTCCGCGAGTCCCAGAGGATGAGGTCCCCCGGCTCGGCGAGCACCTTTTTCGGCTGCAGGCCGCGGGCGCGGTACCATTCAAATTGCGCGTCGCTGAACCGGTAGTAGTCCCTCGCCGGCCACTCGGCCTTAGGCAGCTGTGTCGCAAAGAACTCTTCCACATGCTTGTGGGAGCCCGGAACCACGACCAGGCTGCCGTCTTCGGGACCTGCGTGGCTCAGGTTGATGATGCCCTGCACGCAGTGCATGCCAACCCGGTGGGGAGACTGGTCGACATGTGGCCAGGCGCCATTGGGCGTGACGTCCGCGCGGTTGGGGAACGTGATGTTGAGGGCGTCAAAGGACACCAGCAGCTTGTCGGTACCCCAGACCGCGGCAAAGGCGTCTAGCACGCCCGGCTCCTGGCGGGCGTCCCACATGAACTTCTCGTGGATGACGCCGTACGTCGAAAACGTGTTGATCTTGCCATGCACAGGCAGGTTTTCGCGCACCCAGGTACTCGGGTCGCCGAGGTCCAGCGCGGTGTTGAACGACTTGAGCCACGCGAACGCGCTCTGCTGGTAGGCGCGGGCCTGCTCGGGGGCGATGGCGGCCTTGATCACGGCATATCCGTCGCGGTGGAGGTCGGCCAGCCAGCCGTCGGAGGGCGCAAATGTGCTATAGAAGAAGGCGGTGAGCAAAAGGAGGATGAGACGGGTGATGTTGTGTTGTTTTCGCGCGGGATATCTATGGTGTCGTACCTGAGGCGGCTCTCGATGACCTGCGGGGCCTTCTCGAGGACGGTCATGGTGGCCATGGCGAGACTGTGATCGATGTGGATTGCAACTTGGTCCTGGAGAAGCAAATGTCTGAGAACTCAGATCGGTGGACAGAAAAAGGGAAACATGAACTGGAAGAATCGAATCTGGTCGGGAGCTCCGTTGCGTCTCTTCACCACTTTTGAACCTGTTTATCCCCGCCCCTAGCACCGGCTCGATAGAAAGCCTTCCTGAATCGACCAAGGTGCCGAGCGGGATGGACTAGCACCTCTTAGTTGTGGGCCAGCCTAGGCCGGCGCCCGGAGGGGAGATAAGACGGCTTCAATGACAGTTTCGATGGAGCTTCGAAATCCCGCTTTTTACGTTTTCACGCTGCAGATAGGCCTTAAGTGGATATATTTCCGTGGGATACACAATACGAGTTCGTCTGGTTGGAGAGCGGCCAACAGGTGAGTCGCGTAGTACTCCTTCCGCTGCATCGAACCATTGGTGAAGAGCACTGGACCCTCTTCAGGTGACCGAGATGACCTTCCTCACAGTCGAGTGGGCAACTGACTGATCACAGGCACTAACACGAGCCCGTGGGTCTCCCGCGTGGGGCCGAGCTGGTGGTCAGCCTCCGTCCATCTTCAACAGATCTCAGACAAGATCCGAATGCAGGTGGCTTATGATTGAGAGAGAAAGACTGATACGAGAAAGGTTGTGAACCTCAGTTTCTTTTCTTTTATCTTCTTCTTTCGTTTTTACCTTGGCCAAGGGTGTTTATGCAATCATTTAACAAAATACGTCTTCCAACACCCTCTTCTGAAGAAATCGCCGGCTGAGACAGCAGGAGGAACAAAGGGTGTGCAGCGCAGTGCACGGTGTCGATTATCAACAGTCAAAACGGACACGCCAAAATATCCCAGCAATACCACACACGGCCGCTCCAGCTGCTCGCCGCGCACACCGTCAACGTGGCCGACGAGGCTCAAGTCGACGCCGCCATTGCGAGCATCGCCTGGCTGCGCATCAACGCCATCTGCCCGGGCTACACGGAGACGCTGCTGACAACGCAGTCGCCGCTGATCCGGCAGGCGATGGAGGAGCGCGCGGCGACCACCGTGCCGACGGCGCGCGTGGGCCAGCCGCAGGAGATTGTCGACGGCGTTGTGTATCTGGCAGGCGGGCGGAGCTCGTTTGTAACTGGTGCGGCCCCGTCTGTCGGCGGCGAATACACACAGCGGTAAGGAGAGAGGGGGGGGAGTGGAAGGAATGAGTTGCGTTAACTTTATGACAAGAGGGAGGATGGTTACCGAGTTGACGAGCCCTTAATTACTGGGATAGTTACTAGTCTATAGCACTCAATTAACCATTGGCCAGGCTCGATGCGAACTCCGCCCCGCTCTCAGACAGTTAGCGGCCGGCAATAAATACTTGCACAATGTCCACGACGGATGGCGTCGGCCGGATCTCATCCGTGGAGCCAACACACATATATAAAGCGTTCCGCTAAACTTACGTCAACCCCCACTAGGGTCGTAGATTGTCTACGTCGGTTTTTCGAAACACCCCCAACAATCACAATGGGACAGAACATATCATACGAGACCTCGGAACATACGCTGAGCCTCGGCGCCAAAGGCTCAATCCGGGGCGTGCAGCATGACGACAAGGCTCGCCGTTATGCCGGAGTTCCCTATGCTCTGCCGCCCACAGGGGAGCATCGATGGCGCAAGCCGCGGCCGCTGCCGGAGTCCTTCGTTTACACAGGCGATGCTGGGGCGCCGTTCGACGCAACCTCTTTCCGGGGTATCTGTCCACAGAAAGCCTTCCATGTAGCCGAGGGGGGTGGCCCTAGCAAATACGACGAAGACTGCCTGTTCGTCAACATCTGGACGCCTGTTGAAAAGGCCGACCAGCAGGGCAAAAAGTGGCCGGTCAAGCTCTGGCTGCACGGCGGCTGGTTTCAGATGGGCGACCCGTCGCACGAGCCCGGGATGGACCCGACCGAGCTTATATCCACCGGAGGGTTGAATTCGATCGTCGTAGCCATTGGCTACCGGCTCAATGTCTTTGGCTTTCTTGCTGGAACCTCGCTGCTCCAGGAGAGCGGGGGCCAGTCGGCCGGCAACTTTGGCCTGTGGGACCAGCGCCTCGCCGTAGAGTGGGTGAAGGAGCATATTGATCTGTTTGGCGGAGACAAGCACAATATTACTATCGCAGGCCGAAGCGCTGGCGCATACAGCGTCGAGGCGCAGGTTCTGTACGACTTTCGCCGGCCATCACCCAGCGTGGCAAAAGACGACTACGTTTTCCACCGCGCTTTCATGTGCTCCAACGCCATTCCCGCCCAGCCGAAGGGCCTTGAAGTTGCCGAAGCGCAGTTCGACGAGCTCTGCTCTCATTTCAGCATTGCGACGGACCTCCCGGGGGAGGAGAAGCTGCAGAAGCTGCGGGCATTGGGCGCCAAGGAGCTGTCTGCCGCTCTGAGCGAGCTGAAGAACCATACGTTCCGACCCGTCACAGACGGCATCTTCATCCAACCAGGCATGTACGAGTACATACAAGGAAAGGCGTTCGCAGACCAGTTTCAGGAACGGCGCTTCAAGCTGCTGGTCGGCGAGGTGCTCAACGAAGAAACGCTCTACTCCGTCTACAACAGCCCCGAGGAGCCTACGCTCGATGCTCTCCGGCTCCAGATTTCGAACTATTACGCCCCGGAGGTAACGGAGCGCGTGCTAAAGCACTACACACTGCCAGAGTCTGACAACCTGGAAGAATGGAAGTCCCTCTTCGGCCACATAATATCGGACGGGCAAGTCCGGGCTCCATCGCGGGTTCTCGCTCAGGCCTTGGTGAACAACGGTGTCCCTCTCAAGGATATCTGGCGCTATCAGATCGCATACCGTTTATCCTTCATAGATGAGAAGGTGGCACCCAAGAATTTCGGAGTAGCCCATGCCACGGACAGGCCTATATGGAAGTGAGTCTCTCCCTAAACTGAACCAGTCGACGAGATGAGAGATACTAACAGGGTCAAAGTTTTTCAATCACCCATGGCCCCACAGCCGAGGAGCTTGTCTTTATGCAGGACTGGATCCGCATTCTTGTAGCATTTGTGAACAGCGATGATACATTTGATTTTGGAACGACCGCGACTGATCAATTCAAGGTCGCTACACCGGAGCACGCGATCGAGATTCGTCAAGACCAGCGGTGGAAAGAGCTCCTCAACCTCGGCGCGATATTTGGCAACGCAGACGAGTAATTCCAGTTTCCGAAATTGCAATTCGTTTAAAAAATTGAACAGCGCATAAAAGGGCAAATGAAAAAAGTAAATACAAAATATTAAAATATATGAAAATGTTATTTTGAAATAAAACATTTTTATAAGATTTTTATTTTAAAATTTTAGTTTCTGTCCCTCGTCTCTATAACTGGCTTTTTGCTGTTTAATAATATGCTCAAATCATGCACGGTCTAATCCTACTCATTTTTATCCCCATCCACAAGAAGCAACAAATAGAAAGAATGAGAGCCAAAGCCGGTATTTGGGACACACCCCTCAAGCATTCCCCCGTTTGGCTGTACGCAGCTACTGGTGATCGTAGTCCCCAAACTTCCAACCGCAGTACTCGTCGGAGCTGCAGGGAACCGGAAATTCCTCGTCTGTGAAGCTTCTCGCTCTGTCAAAGCATCGTGGGTCGTTGTAGCCGTCGATGTTGGGGCTCCGAGGCAGTGCGGACAGCAAGTACGCGGTGCCGCCTTTCCGTTCCATGCGCCCCTGGTCCCAATAGATCAGGCCCCAGCGGCGCAGGTTGGACGTGGCGGCCACGGTGTTGTACATTGTGCTGTAGAGGCCTCTCCACACGATCGTCCAGGCCAGCGGCGGGTAGTCGCCGGTGCTGTCCGGCGCGTCAAACTCGTCGCCGCGAAAGGGGAGGGGCTCGTTGCGCAGCATCCGAACGTCGCGCCCGGACGGATGCCTCTGGTTCTCCTGTAGGTCGGATGTATGGCGGTAAAGAATAACGCGGATACTTGTGCCAGAAAAGGATACTGTATTCGTTCGCAGCAGCGTCAAAAGGCACTCATACTCTGGCGTTTTGCAGAGCAGCGTGTACAGCAGTTCGATGCCGCTGGACACCAGCCCTTGAACCAGCGGCCGTCGGCTCCACCAGTCCAGCTGCATGCCATCCTCGCGCCGGACGAGGTAGAAGCTTTTCTCGTAGGCGAGCTGAGAAAACCGGTCAATGGCCGCAATTTCGTTGGCTTCCCACGGCTCGAATTCGAGGAGAAAGTTGACGGCGTGTCTTTCCGCTAGCGTATATGCGTCCGCCACTGGGATCCTGGATTGCATGGTGACGCCGAAAAGGGCATGATACAATTGGAAGCGGTAGAGGGCCCGAAGCACGCGCTTCGATTCTGACTCGCTTGGTGGCTGCTGGCGGCTCTCTGCGTCCTGCTGCTGCCTCTTGTCCTGAGCGTAATTTTTCTTGGCCGCTTCGTACTGGTCCACTCCGGCGTTGAGGATACGATCCAGCTCACAGCGGTAGAGCCTCTCCTCTTCCCGCCGCCGGCCTTGGTCGTATTCGGCGAGATAGTGGAGCCGGGCATCGTCGTCGACCTGGCATTCACCAAAGTGCCGTCGGATCAGATCGTCGTCCTCAACGTAGTCGATGTCTGCTGTCCCCTTGTCAAACTCGGTACATGTCTGCCTGAGATACTTTTCGGCCAGCGGCCCCGCCACGTTCAGGTAGAAGTTGGCCATGGTGGCGACATCGTCCACCACCAGACCCTCATCAAGAAGAGAGTACCCGGGCGTGCGGCGTTTCTTGTGGTATTGTGTCAGGAACTCTGGCTGGGTCTCGTCGTTTGCGCCTCTGATTTCTTCGTGAAACCGAGGGGAGCGAGCGCTGTGCACGGCGTATGCATCGGCCGCAACGCAGCCCAACTCCCTCTGCAAGGCGTCGAGAAGGAGCGTTTTACGTTTCAGCCGATATTGTTCGTGGAACGCACGCGATGCCTGGACAAGTGCCCCTAGGCTACGCAGATCGAGGATCTCGAGGATATGGAGGCGTAGCTCCGCCGGCAGCAGTTCCAACGGTGCCCATTTGGTCTGTAAGTCAAATGGTCTAGTGTGATAAGACCTAGGGCAGGTAAGAGACTTCATAATCGGAGGCAGCGAGGCTATGTTTGAAATCGTGTGCTGCAAATGAATGTGAGCGCGATTGGGAGTTTGTCTGTTCTCTCCATACTTGTCATTTTGTCGAAAGAGACAACCGCGTATAAACTGCATCTACGGAGACCAGCCAATTTTTTTTTTTTAATTATCTTTCCCTTTTTTCATTCTGCTTCCTTCTTTGAGCTATTCTTGATTTATTTATCTTTGTTCCATGCCGCTTGCGGTCGATTTCTTTCATCGTCCCGCCCACGCAATTTCATACAGTTCTGCCGAATGCAGACGAGAACTGGAGAAAATAAACCAGTGACGAATACAACCTATCCTTCTGGCTCAGCCAAGCCACATTTAAGACTTCGCAGATTCCCTACTCTACAATTGCTCGCGTGTATAGCGATCCTTTGTTTCTTTGACTCCACATTAAAGCGAGAAAGCGCTGTTCTGGCCGCCGGGTTTGACTGGCGTATGGCGCCGGTTTTGGCAATCTTCTCTTTGAGGTGGTTTCTACTTGCGGTTGCAAGTACCCTCGTTCACGTTTCCTACAGGACCATTGGATGTTCCAAGGTACTGCCTGCATGTTAATTGCTTGGCTTCAGAATTAATATTATAGCTTCGTTTAGTCAATCTATCACACGAGGAAATCCGACAATGATACTATGTGCAGTGGCTTAAGATTTCCCCACGATTCCGGTACCACGAAACGTAAAAAACGAAAAAACGACGCAGCTTAATGCAATTGCACAGCTGAACCAATTCGCTGCACGTATTCCTCTAAGTGACGCGAGGTCCCATTGTTCTACTTGGCCAGCGTCCTTCACCGGGACGCCTCTTTCATGCGCCATAACAGCCGTCTGGATTGCTGTAGCGATAGCAAGTCCCATGGCTCTGCCAATTTGGCCGAACGCGTTAATTAGTGCACCTCCCAGAGCTTGGTCCCTGCGATAATCCCGTGTTAGCTCAGCTTCTGACCCGTATCTAATGGATGGTTCTTTACTACTTACTCCTGTGGAAGGCTCTCGGATGTGAAGAGCGTGAGCGAGGGCCAGGCTGTGTCCGCACCAACCACGACGAGAAGTACGGCAAGAAATGCGTACGCAAAATAAGACGTATGAGATGGTACGGGGATAGCCATCAGTAGAGAACAGACGCCGAGCGCCAGCTGGCCGACCATTAGCATCAGGTAGGTTGGTATCTTGGATATGAGGCGCGACACAATTGCAGCGACGGTGATGCCAAAAATACCGCCCGGCAAGAAGCGAAGCATGGTTTGGATGGGGCTGAGACCCTGGTAGTCCTGCCATAGGTAGGTTGCATAGACAGTGAAGTTGCTGACTGCAAGAAATGTAAGAGCCATGATGACGCAGGCCGCTGAGAATAGTTGGTTCTTGAAGATAGACACCTTCATTAACGGTGCGCGCTGGGTATATTTCTCTTGGTACCACTGCCAGACGACGAACATGGCGATCAACAACAGGGCAACCACGATCAAAGCAGGGACCCATGGTGTCGACCAGCCGGCAATGTTGCCCTCCGCCAGGGCAAATAGGAGGACCATGAGACCGGCTGTAACGAGAGTGCCACCGATCCAATCCACGGCGTGGAGGATAGATGGCCTGGAACTGTCGATCCTAGAGGGTTCAATCGAAGTTGGGATGACCAGGACGCCCGCAATTGTAATAACAGCTGCGAGGATTGCGAGGACCCAAAATACCCATTTCCAGCTCGTGTAGTTGGAGATAATACCGGATAGTATGTTGCCAAATATTGCCCCAAGCGGCCCCCCCGAGGCTGTACAGATGATTTAGCAACTGCTAGGTGGTAGGCACGGTATAAGATATTTGCGTACCGTATGCGCTAAAGGCGTAGTTCTTTGCTCTACCAGGCGGGAATACCACGCCCAGGATGCCAATCGCTGTAGGCACATTGGCCGCTGCGCCCTATGCTTTGTTAGTATGGCTCTGTTGTGTGGCACTGTGCCTGGCGGCCTTCTCGACAAGATCCTTCGTTGAAGGGGCCGGGAACGGGAGGGCCGACGAGACTTACAAAACCTTGCAGGCCGCGGAACAAGTTAAAGGCGATCTCATTCCGCAGCAGCGGATTGAGAGCCGTGACAGGTACCACAAGGGCACTGCCGAGAATGAAGATGCGCCGCTTGCCATATATATCGGCGATGCGGCCCCAGATCAGCAGGAAGCAGCTGAATGCGAGACTGTAAGACGAGATGATCCACTGCTGGCCGCTGTCAGGAATGCCAATCTCGGCGGAGATTTTTGGCAGGATGATGACGACGGACTGCATTGAAAGGGTATTGAGAAAGCTGGCACCGGCGACAGTTACGACGAGGGCAATACGCCGGTTCCGCGAGAGGTACTGGACAGGCTTGGAAGCGGTCACACCGTCATTGTTGCCATCATTGTCGTTGTCGCTGTTGGCCTCGTTACTCACAACAAGCACTTCCGCCTGTTGCTTCTGGCTTAACTGCTCCCCATTCCGGATTATGGTCCGCTTGCTTTCTGACCGAACCTGTATTCCCAAGTCTTTTTCAGTCTCGTCATTCAGGTTGCCCTTCTCGACATCTCGTGAGCTGGATGCAGCACTGCCCACAGTAACCTGGGCGTCCATTTTCAAGAGGCGTTGTAGTAGTGAATTGCCAATCTGTGGACAATACGAGTGATCCTTAGAGAGCCTATGTTGTAACTATTTATACAATATTAAGTAAAATGTAAAAGGGACATGTGCGAGCGAGTGAATCAATTTTTACCCGAGATCGGACGCAGACGATGTTAAACCCAGGGATTTTATTCCCAAAGGAGACTTTCAGGCTAGGTTTTAGTTAGCGTTCAAATCGACTCGGCCGCCTATGTGGCGAACACGATGCCAGCCCGAACACTGCAAATTTCTGGACCGAGTAGCCCCTAAGGTAAAATTACAAACGAGCCACAAGGTCCCATAACAGTACCTGAAGTTAACATCGCAACACGCACTCTACGTAGATACGGTACCCAGTCCCCTAACATACGAAACGACATTTCGGTTTTGTTTATTGTCTGTTAAATCTCTGCTAGATTTTTACAAGTCTCACTGCTCATCCCGGTTTGTCACTGTCTTCCCGTGACCGTTGACTTGACTCTTCAAGGCGTGTGCCTGTGGCTTCAAACAATAGTTAGGTTCGACGTCGAGGAAGCAGTGTCTAAGACCTGTCGCCTTCCCCGAAGTTTGGATCCCTGGGTATCCGAACATCACGTACGCGTACGACCCAAAGTGCTGCACTGAGTAAATGCGCAAGTACTACCGCAACTCGATCAGCGTCGACTCAAACCACAACGGACGCATCCGCATGGCTGCCCGCAGTTCTGGTATTATGGCCGTTTTTGGCTTGTCTGAACGTGCTAAGGGCAGTCTGTACATGGAATAGACATTCATTGACTCCCAGGACCACATCCTACGGCACCGACGTAAATTCAAGCCGACGCATTATGAGGGATGTGTCTATGTAGAAGCCGTAAGACTACCCGTCTCTACCAGCAGCCTTACGATGAATGCACAACTGCACAGATCGTACATGCAAACGCTCTCCTGCGCTAGTCGGGAGCACCACCAATGTTGTTCAGACGCTTATTGCCCGACTTCAATGCTGTTGAGGCCGGCCTAATGGCTTCGAACGTTTACGCCATCGACAACTTTTGTGCTCGCATCGTCACATACTCCATCTGAGAAGAGTCCCTGGGCTAATGGCCCGGTGAAAGGAGGCGGCGCATCCCAGCGCCTGACGGCCGTGTTCCTGTGCAGTCGCCCAGCCCCGGGTTTGAGGGGCTCGTCTATGGCGAAATTGACTGCAACGAGATTTACGCATTATTGATCCTGTCTCTTGAATGGCATATCAGTATATCGGCTGGCACCACGGCCACCTTAACGAGGTAGTTGCGGTCGTTGTCGACAAGAGGCTCCATTTCCGCAAATGCACTTTTTGGTTTACAAGAGAGACATCGAAGAAAGTGAAGCTGATGCTAAAAATCACTCGCTTTATACTCATGCCAATAAAGAGTGTGAAGGTGCTGACTTGACTTTCATTTCTCGGGATAGGTTGAGGTCGGAATCTCAGAGATTGGCCGTATGTCAAACGCCGCCGGTATCGTGTCACTAAAATCCGGGCTCTCCTAGGTCGGTGTATCAATCCCCGTAAATTATGGCTGGCTTCCGATCAAGCTCCGAGTGTGGCTCCGCTCCGGGGCTGTTAATTAATATCCGAACGTTATATCCTGCCTTTTCCATTTTTGCAAGAAAATGATACCACGTCTTTGATGAACCATACTCAGAAATGGCAGAATATGTGACAATACGAGAACATAAACCGCCTCACTTCGTCCAAGAAGTCGGTCAGAAAAACAAACCTTACATAAGGCGCTTCTGTACCCGCAATATTCAAAAATGGCCGGAGATATGAAGGAAACCAAAGCGACAACTGGGCCGGCGTCTCCGGTGTGGGCCAAGTACGTACCACCCCCGGTTGACCTCATTGCTAGATGTGTTGGAGTTCTCGTAGGGCGAGTGGCTTCCATCCTCCCCTGTGACATATCCGTGCAACTGTCGCCTGAAACAATAAACGAAATTGCCAGTGCAGTGTTCGTGCAGCAGGAACTTTCCTAGGAGCGTCTCAAAGCTCTATGCCTGCCGCATTGGATTCTATGACTTGCAGGACAGGGCCCCCTACTCGATGGGGGCAACCGTGGTATCCTTCCGAGCAACGTCTGTCGTGAGTCAGCAAGGATCATCGCTTCTCTTTTCAGAAAGCATCGTGACATCTGTGACAACCGCGCCGTGAACTTTATGATAATACACTCGGCCTCCACGGCGCCTCTTGTGCATTTCGTCCTCTAGAGTACCACGGCATCTACCCGCGGCTGTAGAACTATTATTAGCACGCTAGAAGGGATGACGGAGAGATTTAGATGCACTCAGACCACCTACGAGGAAGTGCACAACTTTGCAATATCTTGGAACATCTGGGAAAAAGTGCAATTTCTAGATGTCGGACAAGGCCGGTCGGCTAGTTGCGGAACTGTCGATAATTTTGCCCGGGCTGACTCTTCAGGCTGTTCCTCGTGCATGGCGGAGACGTGGATTTAGCCAACGATCTGTGCATACTGTGCGTAACATTCGCATTCGTCATATTGCGTCTCGTGCAACGGGAGGACAGTCAGACAGAAGCGCAATATCCCTTGCCACGCTCCTCGCTCTTCAGTCTTCAATGTACACCGTTTTGCTTCTCAAAGACTTCTCACCTCCTAATTCTCGTGATGTTGTTCATATTCAGCCAGCTGCTGCTCACGCATGCCGCGTCCGGCCTCGCCAATGGCGTCGGACGTCTCCCCGCGATGGGCTGGAACTCGTGGAACGCCTACGGGTGCGACATCAACGAGACGAAGTTCTTGGACGCTGCCGAGAAGATGGTGTCGCTGGGACTGAGGGACGCGGGGTACGAATACGTCAACATTGACGACTGCTGGTCGGTCAAGTCGGGGCGGGACAACGCGACAGGCCGGCTGGTGCCCGATGCCGCCAAGTTCCCCGACGGTATCCGCGGCACGGCGGACAAGATCCACGCGCTGGGCTTCAAGATGGGCATCTACAGCAGCGCCGGGACGGAGACGTGTGCGGGCTATCCGGCGAGCATCGGCTACGAGCAGCTCGACGCCAAGACGTGGGCACACTGGGGGATCGATTGTAAGGCCATCGTATAAAAAAACGTAGATAGAACCAGCCATATACTAACTCACAAGGCAGATCTCAAATATGACAACTGTAATGTGCCGACGAATTGGACCGACGAGTGCAGTGGATGCGTGCCGGACTCGCACGAAGGCGTGGCGTTCCCAAACGGGACATGCACAGGGTATGACACACCCCTGTCTTCCATCAGCTTTGCATACATTTTGACAGGGCAAGGGCTGGAAATTGGTGTCCTGCCGGATACAACTACACCGCGTCGAACACCGCCGAGCGGTATCGGATCATGCGCGACGCTCTGCTCGCACAGGACCGGCCGATCCTCTACAGCATCTGCGACTGGGGCCAGGCGGGTGTGCAGTCGTGGGGCAACGAAACAGGACACTCCTGGCGGTCCACGCCGGACATTCACCGTTGGTCTTCCCCAGCCCAGGTTTACTATTGCTCCACCGCATTCAAGACTTGGATTGCTGACAAACCTCTTGTTGAGCAGCCCACTGGAGCAAGGTCACAGAGATCCTCAACGAGAACTCCTTCTACCTTGACCACGTCGACTTCTGGGGCCGATCCGACCCCGACATGCTCGAGGTCGGCAACGCGGGCCTGTCACCAGCTGAAACGCGCACGCACTTCGCCTTCTGGGCGGCCATGAAGAGCCCGCTGCTGATCGGCACGGACCTGGCCAACATCTCGGACGCCAACGTGGCCCTCCTCGAGAACAAGCACCTCTTGCAATTTAACCAGGACGCCGTCTACGGCAAGCCGGCGACGCCCTACAAATGGGGCACGAACCCGGACTGGACGTTCAACGCCTCGTACCCGGCCGAGTACTGGTCCGGGCGCTCCCAGAACGGGACACTCGCGCTCGTGCTGAACGTGTATCCGTCATCGCAGCTGCGAAATATTACATGGGCAGAGATCCCCGGTCTCCGCGCCGGTGGGCAATACCGCGTGGCGGACGTGTGGACGGGCAAGGATCTGGGCTGCGCCAAGGACTACATTACGGTGAGCGTCGACAGCCACGACACGGCAGCCGTCGTCATTGGCGATGGCTGTCAGGAGGTCTAGATGACCAAAGAGAAATGGGGAAAATAAATAAAGAAAAGGGGTGTGATGTCTTGCTTTTGACATGGACCAATTAGATTTTGACATACTCTGATATCAGATGGCATTTCTGTCCGTTTTACCCTCATCTTATTTTATCGATGTTGGCTTCCTGTTGTCCGTGTGCTCTAATCAGTTGTGATTCATTTGAGCCGCGCTGTTCGCTGAAGCCCATAAATCATTGGTCGACTTACGAGCCCGCGCCGTCAAGCTTTGGCGGCGGGCACGAACAGGTCTGTTGGAACAAAGAGGGCGGCGTCGTTGGCTTCCTGATCTACCCATAGGCTGGTCTGTTGGCCCGAACACTTGCCGTTGCGCCTAGCAGAGAAAGAAGAAAGCACAAAAAAAGGAAAGGAAAAAGAAAAAGAAAAGAAACCAAAACGGACGGCCGTTGGTCTGAGTAGCGCAGCTGACCGTTGTCCATACTTGCGAAAGAAACATAGCCCAAATCGAGAAGAAAACCGGCAAACATTGCGAACGAGAGAAGCCGGACAAATGGCTCACCGCCGCCGCCTAGCCCTTACAAATCTCACCGCTCGAAGCGAGAACAACAGAGAGCAGACAGAGCTGAGCAGCAGCGGTCAATGGTGCACATCCCCGGTCCTGGCTGTTGTCTGTTGGTTTCTCGTCTGGCCAACCACACGACGTTATTCGGCTGTAACACACACCTTCCAACGAGTCACGTCAACGTATTCGCTTCAGCATTTCCCTCTTCGGCGATGCCCTTGCATCTCGTAAATCAAATGCGCATGTCGAATGCTGTTGACGAGGGAAAAAGGAGGTCGAAAAGGAACACGAGGTGCAGGAAATGGGGGCCAACAGGGAACGAGGCGTCATAGACAGATGCACGTCGACATGCACGGCTCGAACTGGGCAGAAGAGAAGAGAAAGAAAGCGAGACAGACAGAAAGAAGACACACAGACTAGAGCGCCTACATGATCTCCGCCGCTCAAAGAGATGGTGGCCGCCCGCCCCTTTTCGCCCCCGGCCCTCCCGCCCTCGCGCGCAATACTTCCCTTTTCTACTATTTATTCCATGCCTAACCTCCGGATTTAGTATCGCGAACCGGGCCCAGCACCGGACGTATCTGTCGTCGAGGAATCCCGCAGGATCAGGATCGCCGTACGTACAACGGCAGTTATCGACGGTACTTGCGAGGTACTATTGCCTACGCAGCCCTGAATGTCCTCTGGACAACCACCACCATGAGCGGCCCTGCTGGGTTCTTTGGCAGCGGCAGCGCCCCTCGAGGACGTGGCGACTATGCAGGGCCGCCACCGCCGCCGCCAGGCGACCTACATCACCAGCAGCAGCAGCAGCAGCATCGGAAGAGGAACCGCATCCGGTTCTCCTGCACGACCTGCCGCGACAAGAAGTACGTATGAGAGAGAGTATGAGAGGAACTGCCAGGTGGCGTCGAGGCTTGCAGAGTACATTTGTTGGTGGCAGGCCGTTTGTACCTCGCAAGTCTCCTGCAAGGCTGCGGGTGGCAGCATCACGCATCTGCGCACAATGAAGAAAACGTGATGGAGATCCGTGTGCTGACAACCCGGCCAGGTTAAAATGCAACCGCCTGCTCCCCTGCGACCAATGCGAGAAGCGCGGCCTTGGGGTGGCCTGTCGCTACGTGCCGTATCTGTATCCGCGGGACGAGGGGCCATCATCCAGGGGCCAGACGTCGCTCGAGCCAGAGGTACTGCTGCAAGACGGCACGATTCTCGACGGGCCTCCACAGCCGCAACAGCCACTGCCAAGGATGCTGCAGCACGCGTATCAACAGCCCCTTCTGCATGGACAGCAACATCATTATCAACACCACGACAGCCGGCACCATGCCCACCAGCACGACCAGAACTATGCTGAGCAGCAGAGCCACTACCCGATGCCGCACCGCGTCAGCCACGGGGACCACCAGCACAGCCAAGACGCCACAAGCGTAACGGTCCAGGAGCGGATCCGGTACCTGGAGCATCTTGTAGCGATTCTCAAGGCCCAGACGGGCGAGGCACCGCCACACCATGGCGAGCAGCGTGCGAGCGCCAAGGTCGAGGACACCGACAGCCTGTACGACACACTCTCGAAGGAGTTGGACTCTTTGCCTCCCCCACGAACCGGCTCGCCCGACCCGCTGTCGACCAAAGTCGCAGAGGCCGTGGGCCGCATTGTCGGCGACTCGCGCGGTGACTCGCGCTACGTGGACTCGGCCAACTGGGAGGGGGTTCTGGATGATATTGTCAAGCTCACCGAGGACCTCGTCGTAGACAACGATGACTCGGACGACGACACGCCCGAGCCCGACCACTGGGACCTGGGCCCACAGACCAACAGCCTCGCCCTGCTGTCGGGCGGGTTCCCGCGCGTGTCCATCGGCGAGGTCTTCCGCTACCTGCCGCCGCGGCACATCACCGACCTCCTCGTGGCGCGCTTCTTCCAGGGCAAGGAGCCGTCCTGGATGATCTTCCACCAGCCCACCTTCTACCGCCAGTACGAGTTCTTCTGGCGCGAGCCCCGGTCCGCCTCCTACTCGTACCTCGCCCTGCTCTTCATGATGCTGGCCCACGCCGCCATCTTTTGTCTACGCGGCGACGAGCCCGTGCCCGGCGGGCTCGGCGACGCGCTCGACGTCATCGACGCCTGCCGCAACCGCGCCGCCCACTGCCTCGCGCTTGACGACTACACGCGGCCGGGAAAATACAAGGTCGAGACGATGGCGCTGTATTTTGGGACGGAGTACCTGCGCCAGGCCGACGCGCCCCTGGGCACGGCCATGGTGCTGTCCATCACGCTGCGGCTCGCCATGCACATGGGCTACCACCGCGACCCGACGCACTTCCCGGCGCTGAATCCCTTTGAGGGCGAGATGCGCCGCCGCACGTGGGCGCTGCTGACGGAGATCGACAAGATCGTGTCCTTCGAGTTCGGCCTGCCCGCCAACGCGAAGGCCGAGGACTGCGACACGGCGCAGCCGCGCAACCTCTACGACGCGGACCTCGACGAGGACGTGGCGGCGCTGCCGCCGTCGCGGCCCGAGACGGAGCGCACGCCGACGCTGTACACGATCTGCAAGGCGCGGATCATGGCCGTGTTCGGCGACATTGTCGTTATGCGCATGAGCGATCCGCAGCTGGGCGGCGGCAGCCGCGGCGGCGGGAACCACTACGAGGACGAAGTGCTCGTCCTCGACAAGCGGCTCAGCGCGGCGCACGCGGCCCTGGCCGAGCCCTTTCGCTACCGCGGGGCGCCGCCGCCTGCCCGGGTCGTGGTCCCCAAGCTGGAAGACGCTGACGACGATGACGACAAGAACGAAGGCGAGGAGGACCCAGTCGAGCTCCTGATGCAGCGCTACCTGCTCGAGCTGCTGTACCAGAAGTCGCGGCTCGTGCTGCACCGGCGCTTCCTGGGCGTCGCGCGCACGCATGCCCGGTACGCCTACTCGCGCTGGGTGTGCGTCGACGCGGCCACGCGCATCCTGCGGCACCAGTACGACATCTACGTGTCCATGCAGCCCGGGGGCCGGCTCGCGCGGGAGCGGTGGTTCCTGACGAGCACGAGCACGCATGATTTTCTGTTGGCGGACATGGTGCTGTGTCTCGAGGTGTCCTACGCCAAGAAGGAGAGGGCTGATCGCGAGAAGAGCACGCAGAGTCGAGAGACCAGCATGGACATCCCCGAGCAGCAGCTGCTGGACCTGCTGCGGACGTCGCGGCGCATCTGGGAGACGCAGCGGCAGGAGTCGGCCGAGGCGAACCGCGCGTTCAAGATCCTGTCGCAGATGCTGGCCGACTCGACGGGCGACGCCTACGAGGGCGGTGGCGACAGCGGCGGCGGCAAGGGGAAAGACGTTGATATGACATCGTCTTCGCCCAGCCAGCCGGTGTTGACGGCGGCGACGACAATGGCGGGCGAGACGTCCATCTCGCCTGTGTCGACGGGGACGACGCTCTACGAGTACCCTGCCGGGACCATGCCGACTAGCGTGCCCTCCTGGCCTGGTCTGCCTGACATATCGACGGCCATGGGCGGCGTCGCTGCCTCGGACAGCGCGTCCTTGCTGCCTCATCTGCCACCAATGGTGCCGGCCATGGCAACGCTGACGATGCCGGATATGCCAACCATGCCAGCCATGCCAATCCTCCCCAGCATTGCCAAGTTTCCGATCACTTCGCTCAGTCCTGCCGACATGATTCAAGCAGGGCCAATAACAGCAGGCACATCGAGCTTGCCGCCCATCTCCATGCCGATACCAGTATCCGTGCCAGGGTATGCTGTGCCGGCCGCCGCTGGCCCGGCAGGCTGGAGCGTGCCTGTGCCAGTGCAGTACACGAGTGGTGAGGCTAGCGTGCCGGTGACGGCGGTCGACGCCATGGACGGCACGGTGGACCCGAGCTACGTGGCCGACTGGGTGAGTACTTCTGTAGACGATGCAGTACCGTCGCAATTGGATTCCATACTAACGGCGCAGCCGCTCTGGGACAACCAGATCCAGCGGGCGAACGTGGACGCCATGCAGACGACATGGAACGAGTTTTTTCCGCGCGGCGGTATTCACGGCGGACAGGATGGGTAGTGAGATTTCTGATGAAGAAGAGGATAGGATGACTGGTGACTTGATTTGCGCTGATCGGGATGGGATCCTTGGACAAAGGAGATAGGGGCTAAATATCGTTGTAAATGCTCTCTTTATTATCAGCCCAATAGGCAACCTCAAATCCGACCATTGAAATTCCCCCACTCAGTCGTGCACCCCGCTACGTAACATTTGTAAGAAAGGCAGGATCTCCATTTGGCACTCGAGAAAACATGGGGAAATGGCAGAAAAGTCGTTTTGTTCGATGGAGACTGGTTCGTTGCAGGCGAGCAAGGTGGCTGCGCAGGCACAGGTAAGAGCAGGCACCGGATATTTCGGTGAGGAGGCGGGCACGGCTACGCAACTACATCTCGCTGTCGTCGACTTGATGCTCCCAGCGTCAACTGTTAGCCGATAAAGGTAGGGTACGTTCCCCCTTTAGGAAAATCCCTCGTGTCCCACCTTGATGGCGGTGGCTTGTGTTTTGGCGGCCTCCGTCACTACCATCCTTAACGGCAGAAAGGCTGTACTCCGTACCGATGGAATGAAACCGTTGTGAGTGGCATGGCCTTCCATTGGTCGCTCGTGGAATTCCAAAGACAAGTGTCTTTAATACGCCCGGCTGCGACTTCGGTGCCCGACTAGGACTCTCCCTTGGTGGCCGACTCGACCATTTTAGCAGGATGTATGAACTTGAAATCTTTAAGTAGGCTTCTTCTTTGAGGCTCGATATCAAAGAGCAGCCGTAACCCGTTAACTAAGAATCCTGCTTCACAGTGCACCGCCTCATCAAAAAGCGCTCCATTGTTTTTTTTTTCTTGCAAATCTGTCAGATTTTTGCTACTATCTCGGCGAATTCCCACACCCATCACGATGGTGGGCGTGTATCAGAAGACACCGCTTCAGCGCAATGCAAATTCGATCAGACTCTTGCGGCTTCATAAAGGAAGATGTTTCGCCGACATTATTTGCTCGTTGTTCAAATCATCTCTAGAAACTCTACCCACATACTCAGCTTTATCATACGTCTGGGGCAGGCCCGAACACAAATCCAAGGCTTCCAAATCCAAGTCTTCCATATCTAAGCGGCGCAATATCACCGTTAACAATTGTGCCTTCCAGGTGACAGAGAACTTACTTTCGGTCCTGCAGCAAATTCGAAGTGGACATAAAGATATCATCCTTTGGGTTGATGCTATCTGTATTGATCAAGAAAACACAACAGAGACAGTGATGAGATGGTAATAAAATCATGATGCCCGAAGCCAGAAGCGAGCACAAGGATTTAGGGGAGCATTGTAGTAGTAAGAGTAGTAGTGAAATTCAGATAGCCGGAGAGAGCAGCAGTTTTCTACATAAAGAGATTGTGTTAGAAACTATTATTTATTGAAAGACAATACTTCTTATGAAGGAAATTGCTGCTATTGAGGGCTCGGTGTTGAGACGAAGATATGTGGGAAACTTGACGTGAACTTTGAAGTCAATACGATAGCTAGAGGAAGGCAAACCTACGCTCACACCAAAAATAGCCGCCGCAGCTCCAGTCACTTTAAATTATACACGCTCGAGTTTTGAAAACGTCAAAAATCGCATCAAATAATTACCTACGTTTTTCAGAAAAAAATCAAGTTTTTGTGTTTACAACTAAAGACAAAGAAAAACAGTAAGACGTATTTTGTAATCATTTTGTACATGGAGGTATCATAGTTTAAGTATACTGTAAAAATTAAGTTTGTTTTTTTTGCTAACAATTGTTGTCGATTTGTTAACGAACGTAAAATTAAGCAATTTCGATTCGTGTAAGTGGGGATCATGAATAAACTGTTTCTCGCAACAATCTATCGACTGCTTTGCTCAACTGTCTACAAAAGAGATGCCAATCATGCCACCCATTGAATCCCTCCCACTGCGATCACTAACGACCTTGATTCAAGGATGTTTAGATGATCTCTATGCCAGAGACTGCATTCGGTGTCCCGCGCAAAGTTGACTGTATGTGATCCAGCGTTTCCTGGATCGGGATTACATATGACACACCTCTCTGGCCGCTGTCGTCCCCCCTAACGAGAGTCCCCAGCAGCCGCGCATCCTTGTCGTAAACGGCGGCACCGCTGTCTCCGCTACAAGAGAAGCTAGAGTTGTCATTGACGATGGCGTATACCCGGCCGCGGATCTTCGCTCCGGGGAAAGCCAGAAGTACGTCGTCCTGCGCGCCGTTTATGTGGCCGATGGTATAACCACTCGACCGGCCATAGAGTATTGCGCAGGGGCGATCGTCGTCGTCGTCCCGAAGGATCTCTTCGAAGCTCGCCTGTTTTCCTTTCGGCCGGCCCTCTTCGATACTTGACTCCCAGCATCGGAGCACATCGATGCGGCCCATACGTGAGAGCCTGTTTCGTAGTTGGTTTAATTCTGTAGAGCTTTGGGACGGCGGTAGAGGGATCGCGCTCTGTTCGCTCTGTACCCGCTCCAGGCGGGTTCTGATTAGCGCCCAATCGTAGAGTATTGCTCTTCGGTATCTGGGGAGTAATGTTTATCACGCGGCCCTGCCCTGGTCCCGCTGTGCTATCTCCGCCACCAACAACGGGCAGTCTCTTCTCATTCTGTTATCCTCCCTTTCTCCTCCTCTCCATTCTCTTTTTTTCTCCTTCCATTTTTTATCGCTCCCTTCGGGCCGGAAAAACTTGCTCCTCCGTTTTCTGCATCTGGCCCCTTTCCCTTTGTCAACTGTGGTCCCTTTGGTCTGTAATAGCTGCCTTGTGGAAGGGGTAGCTTAAGCACCGAGAAAAGTGATCCTCTCGCACCTTGGAGAAAAGATGATGTCTTAAATCCGTTTCATCGAGTCCGTTTTTTTCTTTTTGGTGGAATAGGTGTTTGAGAATCTGCCAGTAAAGTTCTCCATTGTTGCCTTCTGGAGTAAGAGATAGGTTTTGACCGTGGTCACGAAGCAATTCCGTGCACGAGAGTGTAGATATGAGAGCGAGCTTGGCTGGGAAGGATCGCGAAAGGCTTTACTAGTGTTTCGGTATATACCGATGCAGTGCATGCCAAAATGCCCGCGACCAACAGCCTCTATCTTCGGTGAATCTTCTCTCAGGTGGAGAGAAGAGAAAAGAAACAGCACGAGAAAAATAGACCGCTGATAAAGGGGACGCGTATCTAACAAGTCTGTTTCTCACACCTTGACACGGCACTCTTATCTTATTTCGTCTACTTTTTCTTTCTGGCACGCGCAGCTCTGAACCCCCCTTGCAACAGAACAGCCAAGGTCCCGTCCAAGCCGGCAAAGAAACGAGACGAGCAGATTCGGATGGTATGAAAACTGGTACAGTACCAGATCAAAAGTTGCTCCATACAGGGCGTAATATGTCGCACTTTACAAAACAACTAACGAGCCTTTGCAGATTTAAAGTAAAGGGCATTTATCTCTTTACCGGATTTAATATTCGCTTCAAGCATAATGTACATATTGTTTAATCTTATTCTATTTTTTATTAAAAAACTCTTAAGTTTTTATTCAACTTTGTAGAAGCAGAGTTTGTGCAGAAAAAGGACGCTTGCTTGAATCTTATTAACCTACAACAGCAATTTAAACGGTAAAGGATAAAAAGAAATTGTAAATAAAACAAACATTTACATTGTCCTGCAATGCCACACATATCTGTCACATTAAGAACCGGTTGACCGATGGAGGCGGCTTCATCATTGTCAGCATCTCGCGAGCCTCGTCTAGCGACGTCGGCTGTCCAGTCGTATAACCATAGGCAGGCGGCTCCTGGCGCGGCGTCGGTTTGCCCTGTGGCCATCGCGCCTTGCTCTGGTCGCCCCTGCTCCACCGGCCGGTACCACCGCTCCTAAAGACGGCCCCCCCCGCCTCCCATGAATGTTGCATGTAGCCTCGTTGTCGCCCTGCCTCTTGCTCTTTTAGAAACCGCTTCGTCCCTCAAGAGGGCCAGGTCGTCCCACGGCGTCTGGAAGACTTCCGCCGCTTCCAGCCGCGCCCGATCCCACATGACGTATCCCCACCGGCGCAGACGGCCACGGCCGCCGTTGTGTTCGTATAAATATTTCGTCCAGGTTCCATGTTCATGCACCGAGCGCCAGACATCTGCCGGACCGGTATCGGGGTCCGCAAAGAACGGCGCCCCGGTGCGGCGAGCAGCCTCCTCTGGAGTCATGTCGTCGTCAAGGAAGACGCTGCCGTCGTGGTTGTTTTCTTCGTCTCGCAGCCCTTCGCGGAGGAAGGCAAACGTGTGGCCTGGGAGGTGGCCGGCATCCAAAAGCCGGTCCCGTTCCTCGTAGGTTTCTGCTTCCGCGATGGGGTACAGCCTCGCTAGACCCCATGACAGGACATGCTCAAGGTAAGGCGAGTCCACCCCGTCACCGTACGGCACATTACTTACACGCCAAACAGCGTTATGTTCGGCGACGTAATCGAACGCTGTGTTTTTTTTTTCTTTGTCAGTGCCAAATCTTGGAATGGGCAAGGGTCTTCTGTCCGTGCAAAAACTGACATGGCGAGACAGCGCGCACGAGGAAGTCGTGGACGCAGGCAAGCTGCTCGTTCTCCAAGCGCGCAAAATTCGCAAAGAAGAGCCTCCTCTGGTCGACGACAATCGACTGTATCGTCGAAATGCCGCGGAAGAGGTTGCAGTAGATTTCAAAGCGGTACAGCGCGCGCTCGATGCGGCACATCTCCGCGCGCGTCGCGGCCGATTCTGGCCGGCATCGCCCCAGGGGATCTTGGAGGAAGGCCACTGCGGCGAGCTTGGCGGCCCAGCGGACCACGCAGGCATGAAGCCGCCCCAGCGAGAGCGCATCCCGCAGCGGCCAAGACCGGGGCGGCGCCGGCCTGCGGCGGAGATTTTGGGCGACGAAGTCCTCGACCGCGTCTTGGTTTTCTGGCCGCGCGCCGCGCGGCCGCAGCCGCGAAGATGCGGACGCAGCCACCGCTTCAGGCAGCACGCTGCCATCAATCTGGTTCCGAAGCACCGCCGCCGTGATGGACAGCTCCGCGTCCAGAAAACAGCGATAGAACAACGGGAAAGACAGGGCCGCCGTACGCAGGGATTCTACATCTGGCAGGGCAGAGAGGATCATGCGCACGAGCTCTACCGACAGCCCTTCAATGGGGCTCGGTCGAGGCTCTCGGTCTTGATCCATGGCGGTTGCTGAGCACTCTCGATTTTGATCCATGGCGATTGTCGAGGGGCAGGCAGACATAGGGGACATGGATTATATGGAAATCGAAAATGACTCGATCCAGTCAAGTTGCCAGATGCGTCATTTCCCTACTATTAACCCCCACCTCAACCGCCGTCTCTGGTTATGAGTCAAGTGGCCTGGCCTCTGCGCTGCGCTCCATGTATTCCCGTTGTCAGCGCTTAGCCAGAGCAGCGGCAAGCACCACGCCAGGAGACTGCGAAATTTGTATGTATGCAAGCATTGGAACTCTTTTCAGCTGACCTGCTTTGCCAGGACAGCTAACATCGGAACCGCGCTGCTGTGACCACCGTTTTTGGTTGGCCGGCCTGTTTTACCTCGGAGGGGTCGCCGCTCCAAACTCTTCCGTGCTCTGAATCGTTGCTACCTTCGCTTTTTCTATGAACAGCTCGTCCTCTTCAGTCATCTCGTAGTTGTCGTCGTCGTCGTCGCCACCACCATCGTCAGGGGGTAAGTATTTTGGCGTGTCCTCATCGACCCGCATTCCACTGTCGTAGTGACGTGGATTCAGGCTGTCGGAAAGCAGCGGCCGCGGGCCTTTGTCGACGTCTCTGTCTCTCCTGAATACGTACGTGATCGTTCGATCGAGCTTCTTGTCTCTTCGGACGTGGTAGGTCTGGTGTCGCCGGACAATCAGATGAATGGGCTGATTGAGAATTTTGTTGATTTCCGTGCGCACGTGCTGGTCGCAATCTTTGAGAAAGAGGTCGAAACAGATGTACGTTTTTTTATCCGAGAGAAGGCTGGCAATGTTGAGCTTCAGACTAAAGCCGTCCTCGTCGTCCGACGGTGGCGGACCGATGCTTTCCAGCAAGAAGGCGCGACAAAACTGCTCACCTGCAGCTGCGCCCAGGCGATGGCGGTCTTTGCGCGGCGGGAATCTTGGTCGAACGTGAGCTGATAGAGACCGCAGAATGCGGTTCTGCTGCAAGGCGTCGCGGGATTCGGGGGCAATATCCCACTCCATGTTGGCCTGCGTTGTGAACGGGAAGTTCAGCATGTTCACTAGGAGGCATCAAAATGTTAGTTTATTTTGCAAGAAAGACTGATCAGCCATTTATGGGACCTCGTGTATACGAATAAGTTGGTTTCCTTGGTGGGCAACCACCACATTTTGCTCGTCCCTAGAACACAGCACATGTTTGATTTTGGACTTGTGATGGTTGCCTCGGTCATCATGATTCCAGTTACAGTTCGGCCTCTGCCTGAGATGTATGGTTCGCCAGGCAGTCAAGCTGTAGCACGGAGAGTGTTTGTTAAAATGAGACCCTGGTAGAATTTAAAGTGGACTGACAGCAAATTGGACAAGGCCGAAATTCTGACTAGAATGATTGTTAGTTAGGCTTTCTCCTGCAGATGGACCCCAGGAGGGCCAGCCCCGCGCCTTAGTTGGGAAAAGCCCCGCTACTAAAACGGGCCGAAGCGGGCGGAGAGAACGTAACCTGGTAAACATCTCCACAAGCAGAATCAGGATCCCTCGACATGGCTACCATACCCTATGAGACGTAAGTCGCGCTCTTATGCGCCGCTAAAACTTACTTGCTCGTATCATTTGACTCTCTAACATCGCCTGCCACTAGGATTGTTTCGTCCGGCGTCTTCACCTTCGTCGTCGGCCCCGACAAGAGAACATTCAGCTTGCATTCTGCCCTCGTCGCCTCCCAGTCGCCGTCTCTCAAGGTGCTCGTCGAAGGACACATGAAGGAGTCTGCGGAGCAGCGCGTCGAATGGGATGAGACAGACGAGGCAACTTTTGTCCGCTTCTGTCAGTTTGCCTACACGGGCAACTATGACGGCCACGAGCAGCTTACAACCACACCTCGCGCAACCATAGATTACGGAGAAGCGGAGCCGGAGCCGTCTAATGAAGACGACGACTTTTTCAGACATCACAAGGATCGGCGCTGGGCAAAATCAAAAAATAAAAAGAAAGTATCGTCAATTTTCGATGAGGAACTTTCCTTGCCTGAACATCGTCCGAGCGCCTTTTCTGCGGCTACTCCGACCCAATTCAAGATGGGGTGCCCGGACGCCCTTTGTAGTCACGATACGGTCGGTTGGTCCGATGGCACCGAGGCCCTTCTTGTCCATGCCCGAATGTATGCGTTCGCAGACTACCACGGCATCGGTGCGCTGCAACGTCTAGCGCTATGCAAGCTGCACCGGATCCTGGTGCAGTTTACGCTAGGCCGTGAAAGTATTGGAGCTATTGCCGACCTAGCACGATACACTTACGAACACACTAGGTCGGATCAAAATGATCGACTGCGCTCAATGGCCAGCACGTATGTAGCCTGCAACGTTCCGGAGTTCCGGGGAAACCAGGACTTCCTTTCGCTTTTGCGGACGGTTGGCGATTTCGCGGTAGACTTGTTTGAAAAGATAAAATGAATTCGATACGAAAGCAGTACGGAGCAGGGCTTATGAGGAGGCGCCCTTGGATTTTCACGTCGGCTAAAGTGTATATATACCAGTGACCAGATCATCAACAAACAACCAGGCACGATGGAATGAACTGTTGCAATCAGGTAATCACTTCGTGTGTATGTGCAGCTATGGGCGATATCAACATAGAGGAGGCAATTGCACAAACGTTTTTCCTCTTCTGTATCAGAAACATCACCAGCAGATGTCACGACCCGACGAAAACCCTGGCAAAGGGCCAGCTGCCAGCGTCCAGACTGGCCACCCGCAAGCGACATTGTACTTAGTATAGGGCGGACTCGCTGGCTGCCTGGTGCGTTTGGCGCTGCTAGTTGTGAAGCTCGACGCAGAACTAACAGACGGGTCATCCCCAAGAGCCACAGAGTCGTGGCTCGGCTCTTCCCAACCACCCTCTATGTAGGAGACTGAGGAGTGGTAGGTACTTCGCAATCATCTCTGGAGTCGTACATGCTGGTATCGGCAATGGGCTGTTGAAATTTATCATCGCCATCCCGTCACCGTAAGCGATCCATGGCTGGATTTCCGTCAAGCATTTTGCTGATTTGGGACGATCCGAGATCGGATTGACTGGTTCAAGGACTACAAATTTATGACTTTTGCTGTCTTTTTGTCTTGTGCATCTGCCGTGCCTGCTATGCCTTGATATGCTGCGCCGCTGTGTTGGAATACTCTATTTTTAATTTTTAAACAAATAGTTTTCGTTTCTTTAGCCCTTTCTCCACCCACTGATTTAGCTCAGCTGGATATCTTAGCTGACATAACCTGGAAATCTAATCAGATCCGCGCCGTATTTCGGCCGCGACGTCGCATGCGCCCCGTCCCCGCGCCGTGCACTTGCATTTCTTGGCGTCTCATTTTTTACCCCTTCCATTTCTGTTTGCGCCATATAAATGTACGCAAAGGACTTCCAATAAAATCATCCCGCCCGCTCCTCCTCCCTCCTTTCTTGCAGACCGCTTGCAAGCAACCCTCGCGCGTGCAGTTCCACCGCAGCCGCTTGCTTCTCTTTCTTCGCTCTCCACCCCTTCTCGAAAATGCACCCCCCACTTCTCATCCTCATCATGTTCGCCATCGCCTTCCTCCTGATGGCGCTGCGTGAACCCTGCGACTCGGGCCTGCGCGTGCGGAAGGCCTCCGCTACGCACGCCGCGCAGGCCTACGTGATCGTCTACGAGGCGTGCTACATTGTCGTGTTCAATCTAGGCGGCGACGCTGTCGACGCCCGCGACAAGGGCGTCTGCCGGCCGCTGGGAATGATTTCGGCCGCCATCGCAGGTCCGGCCACGCGCTTGTTTCTGGGGCCGGCCATTGAGCGGCGGGTGCCGAAAGGATGCATCTGCTACGACGAGGACCGTGGTGGATGGGTGAACAGTGTGGGAGAAATGAAGGAGCTGCCACGGCCAGGCACATCAGGCAGTACCGACGAGGACGAGCACGTGGAACTGAGGTGAAAAATGCCGGGAGCAGACCGACCAGCCGCCGGTCACAGCTATCATAAACGGACGAGTTGAAGCATCGTGCATTGGATCACACGGCCAGCCACCAAATAAGACGCAGCCCGATGCTGATCGATATTTATCGTTACATGCATTTATTCATACACATATCTACTCGCCATTCATATCGCTGAGATCGAGAGCGCCGTTGTGGCCGCCGTTTTTTGGGCTGGCCCGTGCTATCTTCAGCCTCACTTTCTAGGATGGCGCAGATACGGTCGTTATCCAGCAGTTCACGAAGCAACGACTGCGACTGGCAGCTGCCTATTAGTGCGCTCGGCTCGACGCGTCACTGTGCTTCTTCTTGTTCTTCTTGGGCGCTGGAGACTGCAAAGTGATCTCGACCTGAAAGTGGCCTGAGCGGTGCGAGCGGTGAAGAAGCAAATGTCATGATAACGTCATAGTCGTCGGAGCTCTTCGCCAAGCGAAAAACAACAACAACAAAAAACACAAAAATTGTTTTGATTCTTTTTTCTTCATTATTCAATTCGGACCTTGTTTCGCCCGGGAACGATGCTGCGTGGCAAAGCATTCAAGCCTCGCTGTTCTCTCAAGCGATCCATTCTCTTTATCGTCCCCCATCTGCATACATTTCCCCTTCCGCCCTTCAACCTCAACTAATACCCATACTCTCTTCGCGAATAACGATGGCCAACAGCAACCGCCTGGGCAACGATGCCTTCCTCTCCAAGATCGACAGCCTTCGCGCGACCAATGTGGGCTCCATGATTCCATTACCGCAGGTATGTTCACAGCATTCACTGTCCTGTTTGTTATGTCCCGTCCATACGTATGCATATTGACTCTGATTGCTCTCTTCTCTCCCTCAGGTCATCGTCGTCGGTGACCAGTCCTCCGGCAAGAGCTCTGCTCTCGAGAGCCTGACCGGCTTTGCCTTTCCTCGAGCGGCCACGCTCTGCACGCGCTATGCCACGCAGATCTCTTGCATTCGAGCGCCCGAGAGGCAGACTGTCGTGTCCATCATCCCGCGCCCGGACGCCAACGGCGACCTCAAGACCCGTCTGCAGGCTTTCCGTCGCGAGCTCGACGAGGTGAACGACGCCCATCTTGCTGAGATCTTCCACGATGCAAGTTTGACGTTGTGTTTACTTCCTCGCCTTTTTTGCGCTAATCATCTAACAACTCTAGGCCAACACGGCCATGGGCATCCGCATGGAAGGAGACGCGAATGGCGACGACGTCTCTGCTTTTAGCGAGGACATCTTGAAGATCGACATCAAGGGCCCTGATGTACGTTGTTCCATTTCCCATTGACTGGCTTTACTCCCCTCCGCGCCCCCTTCGCTAACACAACGACAAAGCAAACGCATCTGACTCTTATTGATGTCCCGGGCATCTTTCGGATTCCCACGCCGGGTACGTGGTGCCTCCTCCTTACTCCTCTTCCCATTGTCGCTTCAGGTGCTGATGTGCTCCCTCTCTTTCCAGGCCTCACGACCGACAGCGACATCCAGCTCGTCCGCAGCATGGTAAAGCGGTATATGGAGAACAGCCGTACGATGTATGTCGGAAGTTCTATCTCGAATGTTGAAACAACCAGGCACAAACTAACGCAGCACCCCCCCCAACTAGCATCCTCGCCGTCATCCCGTGCAACGTCGACATCGCCAACCAGGAGATCCTCCGGCTCGCCGAGGCGGCCGACCCCGACGGCGCGCGCACCATGGGCGTTCTCACAAAGCCCGACCTGGCCACCGAGCGCGCCACCCAGGACGCCGTCCTCGAGCTCGTCCACGGCCAGCGCAACGTCCTCAAGCTGGGCTACTGCGTGCTCAAGAACCGCAGCGCCGACGACCGCACATCGTCCGCCGCGGAGCGCCTGGCGGCCGAGCGCGTCTTCTTTCAGGCGCCGCCCTGGTCGACCAGCACCAGCGGCACCGCCCTGGGCACCGACGCCCTCTGCGCGCGCCTGCGCGGCCTCGTCCTCGACATCTCGAAGCGCGAGCTGCCGCATGTGCGGGCCGAGATTGATGCCAAGCACCGTGCCTGCGCCGCGCGGTTTGCCGCGCTCGGCCCGCCGCGCGCCGACGAGGCCGCCCAGCGCCAGCACCTGGTGCACATTGCTGCGAGCGCGCAAGTCGTGACCAAGAGCGCGCTCAACGGGTACTACGCCGGCGACGCCGGCCTGTTCCAGCGGCGGCCGTCGCTGCGCCTGATCACCCAGCTCATCCGGCTCAACGAAGCGTTTGCCGACGACTTCCTGAACAAGGGCCACACGCAGCATTTCCAGGCGCCCCGGGGCAACGATGGCAAGACAGCCCCTCTGAGTGGCACAACCGGGCCGGCCCCCGGCAAGGGGTCCGTCAACGACGATGGCAACGCGAGCGATGACCATGGCGCCGGCGACCGTGCCAGTGGCGGTGGAGGCGGTGGAAGCGATGGTGGCGGCGATCGCGGCGGAAGCGCTCGGCCCGAATCTGACGAGGTCGCGTCGCTGGGCTCGGTCGACCTGGAGGCCTACGACGAGCTGCGCGACATTGTGGCCCCCGACTACGAGTGCCCACCGCCCAAGCGTGGCCCGCTGACGGACTTGATCCGCGAAATATACCAGTCGAGCCGCGGGCCGGAGCTGGGAACGGTATGCTTTCTCAAGAAAGGAGAGGAGGAAGAAGGAGCGGGAAATTTGCGAATACTTGACTGACATGCTCGCCGCCTGCTTCTAGTTCAACGGCACCGTGCTGGCCTCGGTGTTCAAGAAGGTCTCCGAAAAGTGGGAGCCGCTGGTCCTGGCCCACGCCAGCCGGGCCATCGTCGTCGTGCACGACTACATCTACAAGCTCCTCGACGAACTGTGCGCCGACACGGCCGTGCGCGACCAGCTGTGGGACGCGCTGCTGCGGGACGAGCTGCGCGGGCGGTACCGCGCGGTCATGGACCACGCCCGGTTCCTGCTGGACATCGAGCGCGGCGGCCTGCCGATGACGTTCAACCACTACTTCAGCAGCACGCTGCAGACGAAGCGCCAGGCGCGCATGGCCGTGGCCATGGCGAGGCACGCAGTCACGCTGAGCTGTGGCGCGGACGGGAAATTTGCGATGGGAGCTACAAAGCAGTTTGTGCCCGTCGACCTCCTGAAGAAGCTGGCCGTCGACATGGCCAACAGCGACCTCGTCTGCGAGGACATCCTCGACACCGTCGAGAGCTACTACAAAGTCGCCCGCAAGCGCTTCGTCGACACGGTCTGCCAGCACCTCGTGTACCACATGCTGCTGTCCGGGCCCGACAGCCCGCTCAAGATCCTGTCGCCGGACCGCATCCTGCAGCTGAGCGCGGACCAGCTGGCCGCCATCGCCGGCGAGGACGCGATGACGCGCAACCAGCGCCAGGTCCTGCGTCGCCAGCTGGACAGCCTAGAGGAGGCCATCAAAGTGCTGCGCCGCTGATGGGAGAGGGGTGTGTGTGTGTGCGCGCGCGGTGTGGATGCCCACCCAACCGCAGGACGGAATACGGAAAATGCTTCCTGTGATGAAAACCTCCGTGGTTGAAATTTTCCAGTTAATTGATTGCTTCCAATTTCTCGATGAGCATATCGCTATATGACTTTGACATCGTAATGTCTTGGTCTTCTCGTGCTTTCTCCGTTTTGCCTGGCGGCTCCAGACGCTGTCATCCGCAGTAGATACCGTTTCGAGAAGACATCCGAAGTGGCCACGGAGCTCTGGCCGGCCCCCATAACGGTCTCGACCAGTGATATTCGGACACATTCAATTTACTAAGTTACCACCAACAGTCCGCACACGATGAAGTGGATGGCAAGAACCTGGATGTATGCGTAGTACGCACCCTAGCATGGACGCTTATCTCTACCCGTCTCGGTTTGTCACTCTCGAGTAGACGACCGGGTCAGGACAAGTACCGACATGGTTCAATGGCGAGCAAGGATGGCAGGGGCTCAGTCTTCAGTTCCCCTCATCCTCCTCTGATGCAAGATGCGATGCGTGTACGACGAGGCCATCATCTAAATTGACGAGAGGAATCTTGGTTCGGGCGGCGTCGGCTATGCAAACTGTGATGAGCGAGATGGAACGTTTCCCGGGTATCGGTCCTCGATGAGTCTCATGACTGCAAAATGTGCAATTCCGTCATCTTCGAATTGAGAAAAAAAGACGCAACTGAGCTGATATGAACCGACGGCTACAGTTTGCAGACAAAGAGATGCGCCATGCAATAATGCTGTGCAACCCCAGGTTCGGCCTGGATGCTGTTGGAAGAGAGGAAAGAGGTTGCGCCATGTCTAGCCCTGCGGAAATTAAAAGTCAATGTATAATCGATAAAATCGGATGAAGGAGCAGCCTCACTCAATCCAATGCTGGCACCACCAGTCTCAGCTCAGACGCTCCCCACGCTCTTGCGGCGGATCGACTAGGATGGAAACCCGATGTGCCCCCGTCTCATCGAGCTCGGCCTTAGCATACCCCGTGGACAACTTTCCATGCCCGTCGTTGTTTCTCGGCCCGGGTACAGCAAAACAGAGTGTGCGTGCATTGCCGACACTTGTCGGTGGTCAGCAACGCCAATGGCTGAAATCCTTTCTCCCCACGTCGCCCTCGTATCCCAACCACCAATGATCAGGGAATCTCGCATGTGCATCGTCCATCGGATTTGGTTTCGATACAACTCCGGTAGCGACCCACCTCTGGACATGCAGCAGGGCAGCCTTGGCTTGCGGCAGCCTTTTCTTTGTGCTTCTGCATGGTCCTTGTTACCGCAAGTGCTGCTGACCAACGACATAACAAGAAGACCCAATGGACGACGGAAAGAGACAAAAGGAAAGCAGAAGAAGGAGAGTAGAGTCGAGGGAAACGACAAAAGAGAAAGCAAGAGAAGACCCTCCACGGAAGGCCATGAACGAAGAAAAGAACGCAGCATCGACATCGTCGGATCATGCACCGTCCACAACATCGATGTGCAGCAAAGCTCAGCCCTCCATATCGTCTTCCGACCATTTCTTCTCTTCCACGACTCGCATCTTCCAAGCTCGATGGCGGTCGACAGCCTTGGTTTTGTTCCTTAGCCGATGGAATCGGACGAGACGGCGAGGAGAGAGGTTGCAGAAACTGGGCAAAAGAGGAGAGGAATCAGAGACGAGCGGACAGCAGAAATGAACAAATCGCGTCGCCAAGATCTTCGCCGCCAACGGGAGTTCGCGCTGGTTTGTCCATGTTGGCACCAGGCATGCCACGACTAGCCCGCCGTTGCCCGCTATTGTTCGTCTTTGCTTCGCTCCCTCAGTACTTAGTGCGGCATTATTTTAGAGCCCGCGACATTGTTGTCGGTTGGTTGTATTTGGCAGACGTTGTAAATGGGCTTCTCTGAAGGCGATGAAGAGTGTCCGGTGGTCCGCTGTCGGTTTTCTCGTATTGGGGAGGAATAGGAAGGAGCACCCATCGTTCTTGCTGTATAAATTCTCGTAGTATCTCGTAATCTATCGTCATCAAAATACAGACATTCACAAAGCTATCGTGCTGGATCCCTGCATTTTTCACGACCGTAAGAAACACCGCAACAACAACTGATATGGAGCTTCTTGCGACGCATGTCCTCCGGCAGTGTGCTCTCTACGGCGGTCTCTGCTTTGCCGTGCTCGGCATCGTCTGGCTGTTCTACAGCCTCTTTGTCTACCCCTACTACGTGTCGCCCCTTCGGCATCTTCCTGGGCCGAAGGTATTCTTCATTCTTCTCACCATATTCTTTGATCCCTTTGTCACTTTACTGACAGTCTAGGACCACCACTTCCTCCTCGGCCAGCATCTCAACCAGTTCCGCTCGGGCGACCCGGAAGAGCCCTACAGGGAATGGATGCAGCGCTGGCCGCGCGAGCCCCTCATCCGCTACTTTGAGTTTGGCCATGCCGACGGCGTGCTGCTCAACAGCGTGGAGGCGTACCGCGACGTCCTGCACACCCACTGCTACTCCTTTGTGCGCTCGGTGCCGTTCCGCCGCCTGATCGGGGACATCATCGGCGTCGGCCTGGTCTTTTCCGAGGGCGCGGAGCACCGCGGACAGCGCAAGGCTCTGGGGGGCCTCTTCACCGTGGCCAACATCAAGTCGTATATTCCCACCTTCCACGACAAGGCCCTGCGGCTGGTCAAGGAGATCGACCGGGCATGTGCCGCGGACGGTGGCATGATCGAGAGTGAGTCTACAAATAAACCAATGCACGATTGAACCAGCAAATTGTTAACACCTTTAGTCAAGCAACTGTACTCCAAGATCACGCTGGACGTCATTTGCATCTTCGTCCTGGGCATGGACTTTCACAACTTTGACTCCCGCACCGAGTTCTTGACGTGCTACGAGACCATGTTTGACCTGACCACCAAGGGCATGATCCTGGCCGCGATCAACCTGATCCTGCCGATCCGCTGGCTGCCCTTTGCGGAGAACCGGTCGTTCAACCATGCCAGCACGCGGCTGCGGCAGATCTTGACGGACATCACCGAGGAGCGGATCCGGGCCATTCAGGCGCCGGCCTCCACCGGAAAAAAGGCGGGCAGCGCGGAATCGCGGTCGAAAGACTTGCTGACGTACATGGTGGAGCAAAAGTACTTCGCCACGGACGATCCGTGGACCAAGGCGGATCTGGTCGAGCAGGTAAGATCTCCCTTGCCGTGTACAAATCAAATGGAGTATCCATGCTAACCGGCAGGTCCTCAATTTCATGGCCACCGGCCACGAGACGACCGCGGGCGCGCTCACCTTCGCCACGCACATGCTCGGCCTGCACCCGCGCGTCGTCGAGAAGCTGCGCGCCGAGGCCAACGAGGCGGCCCTCTTCGCCGACGGCGGCGGCGTGCCGTCGTTTACGGACATCGACAGCCTGCGCTACCTGGACAACTTCATGAGGGAGTCCATTCGCCTGCAGTGCCCCGTGGCCGGCATCCCGCGCGTGGCCATCGAGGACGTCGTCGTCGCGGGCCAGTTCATGCGCAAGGGCACGACGCTCATTCCCGTGCCCGCCGTCATCCAGCGCAACCCGGCCATCTGGGGCGCGGACGCGGCCGAGTTCAAGCCCGAGCGCTGGGACCAGCCGGCGGGCGGTGCCGCGGGCGCGGAGTCGTACGCGTGGGTGGGCTTCGGCCACGGCCCGCGGGCGTGCATCGGCAAGGCGCTGGCGACGCTCAACTTCAAGATGGTGATTTTGGAGCTGGTGCGGCGGTACGACCTGGAGTCGATGAACCGCGGCAAGATCCCCGTCGTGAACCCCTCGGGCCAGCTGCGGCCCAAGGGCGACGTGTGGGTGCGGGCGACGAAGGTGGGCGGTGCGGGCAAATCGTAAGGTACAAGAATGTCGTGAAAGGGGGGGAAAAAACAACAACCACCAAGAACAGGCAGTAAATCCAGATTGAAAAATAAGGTCTCTCAGTTATTTATGAAATAAGCCAGCAACGAATTCTTAACACTTGTGCCTCCCTCTACCATCGTGTAAAATTTTCATGTCATGAAAATAATTTCAAAACTTCTTTCCGCATCATTTGATTTAGTTTGCCATCTCCATCTCGTCCTCGTTGCACGCCAGCAGCTCCACCACCCGCGTCTTCTTCACCTCCAGCCCCCGCGAGCCAAAGTACCGCACGCTCTCGAAGCTCCACTGGTCGTTGGCCCGCACCCAGTTTCCCAGCCCGTCGACATAGGCGAGCATCATCGCCGCGTGAGGTGCGACTCGCGCCTGGTTGGCGCTGGACTGTATGAGCGTTCTGTCCAGCACGTGGAACCGCCGCTCCAGCGCCCCGTGGTAGCGGACGACCCAGTCTATGGCGTCCTGGGGGGTGCGGATGGCCTGCTGGCCGGGAGGCGGCTGCCGCAGGACGACGGTCACCAGGTTGTGGACGGCACCGGTGGCTCTCTCTTTGTTATACGAGACGAGGTCCTGCTTGGCGTGAGCATGCTAATTTAGGGTGGGGGGGGGGAGACAGAAGGAATGAAGTGTGGCCTACATTTCCAATCAAGATCATCTCGGTGGCCAGCTTGGCCAGCGCCGCGACGGCCGGGTGCTCGACAACGGCGTCGGGCAGGTCCACGCCCAGCCCCAGCAGGGCAAACGACGGCCAGCAGCCGATGGTCTCGCGGCGCAGGGCCAGGTAGCTGTCGACCGAGTGCTGCTGCTGGCCGGGGACGCCGACGCGGTCGGCGGCCTCGTCGACGACGGCCGCGAGGTAGCGCTGGAACGCGCCGAGGAAGCGGGCCTGGGCGGAGGCGGAGGCCGTCACCACGGCGTTGGCCCAGAACTGCCGCGCGATCTCGCCGCCGATCCACTCGCCCGGCGGCCGCTGGGCATCCGGGTTCCTGAGCGCGTCCATGATGATGCGGCCCACGGCGTCGGTCTCCTCCGGGCTGGCGTCGTCGGTGAACTCTTCAATGACGAAGAAGACGTTCATCAGATCGCAGCCGATGCGGAGGTGCTCTGCAGAATGAGAAAAGACTGAGTACCTTCTCTGACTGTAGATGAAATTTTTGTCAAGCTTAAATACCTTTGCTCAGCCGAGGGTAGGCGAGGGATGCGAGCAAACCTGGCGGCAGCATTAGTTGATGTAAATCGTTCCAAAATCAAACTCCGACAGGAGAGCGTACCAAAGTTGCACTTGTCAAACGCGCTCTGGACGTGCGGCGGAAAGGCCTCAAAAGACCGCAGCCACGCTGCCGACTGGGCGGCGACGGCGTCGTAGTTGGGGTTGAGGGCGCGCGGCCAGGGCCAGCGGGCGAGCTGGTCGGGGAGATGGAGAGTGGGCATTGTGTGATTTTTTTTCTATGTATATATAATTTAATATTCTTGGTTCAGCAACTTTGTCATGGATTCATAAGCTCTTCATCCGCTACTGTCACGATCGCGAATGGTGTCGATTCGGAAGAAAACAGGAGGAGGGTGGGATGAGCAAAGCATATGTCAGAAGATGGCTGCAATGAAAACGCCAATCTGAACTTTTATATCTACATTATTTTATTCGGGAGTCACCGAAGGGGAGAATTGACTTGAGACTTTGCTCCTTCTAATCTAATAACCTCCTCGGAAGGCAACCGAGTTCAGCTTTAAGGAGGCTGGCCGCGGATGTATATCAGCCCGTTCTCCGCCCAGGTGGTCAATCTCGATGGCGGCAAGAGGTGTTGTAAATTTTAACAGCTTCCGTCTGACATCGATTTTTGTCAGAACAGGCGCCACTTGATTACACTTTCATTCCGTCTTATGCGAGCGAGGGTTTGAGGGTCAGCCTCAAATTCCAAACATTCAACAATATATTAAAGACGAACAAGGCATAGTACGTATGATGGGGTACAACAAGTGGATGAAAAGCTACATGCGAGCAACATACAAGACCGATATACGACAGACATGGCAAGCATGCCGGCTGGCACAGCTACATCAAAGATTATTCAACACACTTCGTGGCCCGTTGTCCAAATAGGGCATGCCGTATCCCCCCCCCCCCCCCCCACCTCTTCCTTTCCGTCCGTTCAGCGCCGCCCACCCCCCATCTCAAGACACGCACGCCTCACATCCAGACATCCAACAAGCACCCATCATCTCACTTACATGACCCCCTGCCCGATATTTACCCACTGCCGCCCTCAGCAACGTGTTCCCAGCCGCTCTCCTCGCTGGTAATCTCGCTCCCACTGGTCTCCCTCTCCCCAGCGCCCGAGTCCGGGCTCTCGCTACCGCGGACCTCGTCACTAGACACGTCTTCGGCGACATGTCTTTCGTCTCCAGATCCTTTCAAGACGGGTCCTTCGTATTCTTTGGACTGCGCAAAGAACGCGTGATCTGCCCTCAGCGTGCGCCCTTGGCAGACATATGCCGCCGGGGTGTGCGTGATATCCTGGGCCAGGCGCCGAAGTGGGAGCCACTCCAGCAGGAAGCCGACGGGGTCCGAGCAGAATTGGCTGCTGTCTGCCGCCTCCCCTTCTTGCTCTGATTTCACTGCTGCGCTCCCAAGGTATTCAGTCATGTGCTTCGCCTCGCTAAACAGCATGTACAGGCGGCCGGCCAGGATGCCCAGCTCGATCGGGAGCCACGTTGGCAGGGTGTAGTCTGCCGGCAGTGTTGGGAACGAGTAGAAGTCCAGGCTGCTGAAGTCAAGCATGGATCTCGCGACGGGTGCTGCATATGTGAGAAGGTGAACGCGTGTCGACTTCATCAGGGCCGGCATCAACAGCTCCAACTCTTCGGGAATGACGACGATGCCGGTCTCCGTAGACGGACTCCAGAGGAGCCATTCGACAGGACGCTTGAAAAAAGTAGTTAGTATTTGGTCATCAAAAAAGTAATACGAGAGAAGAGGAGTTTTCAAAAAAAGACAAATAAACAAATAAAAAACTCACCAAAAAGTCGTCATACGGATGGCGCCCCTTGGCTGGCGCGGATATGGTCTTGCCAAACTCATCCGACACGAACAGCCGGGATTCGGTCCCCTTTACGCCGTAGCGTTTACCGATATCGGTTTGAGCGATGTTGTCAAAGGCGCCTTGGTAGCCCTCCCCGCCGGAAAGCTCACCGGTCCAGACAAAAGAGCGAATTGCCTTGGACACACGACCTGGGAAAGAGAGAGCCGTATACTTTTTGCGGCGTTGTCTGACGCGCTCCTGCTCGACCTGCACTTCCACTTCGCGTTCTTGTTCCACCTCCTCAAAAGCACCTTGTGCACTGCCCTTCCATTTCTTTTGATTCGGTCCGACATTTTGCTGCGCATTTAGTTCTGCTGCAAATTTCCGTAGCTCCGGTAGCTCGATGTCTTCATGGCTTGATGCTGCGTCCGTCTGGCCACTTCCGTACATGACCTTCAAGGTTTGGCGCTCTGGCTGCTCCAACGCCTTCACAAGAGACAAGCGCGCTTGTTTGTCATTTAAAGTGTCCCTGTACTTCAAGTTGGCGTCGGTGCGACGGCAAAAGTCCCGGCCGTGGGAAGCGTACAGAGACTGCAGCTGCTCGTTTGCTCTGCAAGTCTGCTCCAACAGCCAGGAAATGACATGCGGAGATTGGATGCGCATTGGAATCGTAGAATATCCCTGCCCACAGAAATCACGAATACTCTGGTTGACTTCTGGGGGTGCGTAAAATACAACAGACTGGGTCGAGCCAAGTTGCCGCAGTCTCATCGCAGCTACTCAACAGTCAGTATGATTCTTTCGCTACGAGAAAAAAAACGTGTGAGAAACATACCTTGCATCGTGTGGTCCTTGGTTTGGCCAAGCGCGAGTGTCAGGGCGCCTCGGGCATCGGGTGGCAGCCGGAGATCGACACCACGGGTGTGCGCTTCGTCAAAATACACCAGACATTCGTCCAGTTTGTCAGCAAACGGAGTCGAAACTAGCGGGGCCTTGGCTGCGCTGGTATCGCGGAAGAGAACCCAGGCTCGGTTGTCGTTCTCGCCAAAGTACACAGCGGCTGGACGGCTCTTATCTGTGTCTAGCCAGGCGCGTGCTAGACTCTCGTTGTTCTTTTCCAGGATGTACGCGCCGGCATCAATAAGAACCCGAATGTTATTGTGCTTCAAGCTGGTCAAGAGCCCGTCTTCCGTCCATCTCGGGCCATTTCCACCCGTGCACACATAATTTCGATTGCGTGGCTGTAGAAGGTATGTCAACACCTCGGCATTGGTTTGTCGGAGACCGGGAAGGTCTTCCTGCTTGATCGTTAAAGGAAGCATGACCTTGTTGTCATTTGTGCCACTGAATCCGGTGGTCCTGGCCCCGACGAACTGGCACCCCTCCCTTGACGATTGCCCTGGCGTAAACAGAGGCAGGTCCCAAGCCGAGGCTTGCAGCTTCACGGAAAATTGACGGCAATGAAGGGGGAAAACAAAGGTATTGAGGAAGTGGTTAATGACCGAGCGCGTAAAGCGCAGGTACTTCCATAGCTTCTCAACTTGGCCTTCGTCGTCGACGTTGATGGCGTTCCAATGCTGTAGGTCCTCTGGAAGCTGCACGCTTCCGTCCCCGGATGCCCATTTCTCGTACTCCGTCGCCGGGTCGTCGACGTGGTGCAAGACTTGGTTCAGGCTGTCACGGAACTGTGCCAGGTTGACACCCGAATAATAAAATGACAAGCACGTGAAGATGATTGACACATCTGGGTGGCCAAATTCGGAACGCTCCGATGGAACGCCTCTGGCCTCAAACGGAACAGCAATGGGCCAGCGCTTTGGATGGAGACCGTACTGCACGTTCCAACGCTTTTTCAAACAGGTAAGCAGGATGCTATGCTTGAGGAAACCCTGCACCAGAAGAAGACCGTTTTCCACAGACTGTGTATCGGCAAACAGACTCGCGGCCCGAGTGACATCACCGTCGCTCGCCTCACTGCTTAAAGCTTCCTCAACTAATCGTCTAGCCTTGGCCAGAGAAGTGTCTGTCCTACTCCGCGCTGTCTTGCCAGTGCTGGGTTTTTCCGGTGCTGGGCGAAAGAGCGGTACTCGACCAAGGCTGATGTCTTGTACGATGCGGCGGTGCAGCTCGTCTTCAATACCCGACTGCAAAATGTATACCATGGGAAAACCGCCACCGGGGCGCTCGAGAACATTGATGCTGTTGGGATACTGTACCTGCAAGTCCCTCAAAATGTCTTCGACGAGCGATAGCAGTGTTTGCACCAGTTTCCATCGGTATGGCGCTCCGTCCACCATTGTCAATTGGCCACTGGGGTACACTAGTTGTGTTCGGACGGCGAGTGTAAAATCAGACTCGTCCAAGACATCGCGACACATGCTATTCTCGAGACGCGCCTGGAAACTCGTCATCTCCAGCGCCAAGTTGTTTTTCCCGTCAGCAAGACACTGAAGACCGCTCAGCTTGAAGGCTAAAATATGCTCCGGGGCGGCCAAAAGAATTCCGCGGCAAAGAGCCAGATCTTCGTGGTGCTTTTTGAAGACGCCCACAATCTCCTCTGAGCCGCTTCCCGTGATGAGGCGTCTCGAGAATGAGACATGTCGCACCTCGCGACCAACAAGGCCACCCAAGCGTGATTGGATAATCTGTGCTGTTGGCAATAAAAGTGCTTTGGGAACAATCAGCCGAGATAGCTGGTCTCCGTTGGCAAGCACGGATAGAACCATGGGAAGAATGACCGACGTTTTCCCTGCATGAAACCATGAAATTAGTAGATGTCATCCACTGCACATGCTCTTCGCGATGCTTCCTTCTCGATTCTTGATATCTCTTACCTTTGCCCATGTTCAGTTGGGACACCGAGTTGGATCCCGACTCTGGCGAGATCATGGCGCGAGCGACGTCAACTTGCTCCTCTCGGATAAGCAAACCTGCATCGATTTCCAACAACAGCCAGTCTGGCCGGTCCGAAGGGCTCCAGTTCGTGTGCCCTTCATTGGCCAATTCTTCGGCAATTCGTCTGTCATCGCCATTCTGCAGCGCGCGGTGAATGCGCTGAAAACGTTGGTACGATGTCAAAGCCTCGCCGTAATGCACCAGTGCTGCTCGCATTCCATCCCCATAGCGAATATCCGCTCTAGATCGAAGGAGCTCCAAGATGGAGACAGGCGTCAACCGAGGCCACAGCCCAACTCTCTGCAGCCAGTTGCTGCAACGAACGGAGTTGTTGTCCACTGGCGTGCATGCGGTCTCGGAAAAAAATGTCTTTATCTGATCTAGCACGAGTTCGAGATTTTGTTTGGTGACAGAGACGGCGTCCAACATCTCAACGGATGATGGGGCTGTCCGGATCGTTTCCGCGTTGTCAGTATGCAGCCTCCGCGAAAGGTGCTCCAAAGCCGCGAGAGACTCTGCCAGGTCCCGTCCGTAGCCGCGACGCAGTGGTTCGGCGGAATGCATAAAAGGGGTTACAATCGCACGCAACTCTGAGAATTCTTGAGGAGGAGAGTATTGTGAGATAAGATGACGACCAGCAGGGGCTTTGTGCACGTGAGTCTCTGCAACCGCACATTGGAAAGAAAGCGTAGGCCTGGCCACCAATTCCTTTGCCAGAGATGGCGTTATGCCTGCTCTAGCCCGTAAAATATCCTGCAGATGAGACGATATCGCCACTTGTGTTGTGGATTGGCGTGGGTATGTCCTGTTTGCAGAGAGAGCACGCTGCAGCTCGGTCACATATTCAGAGAGGCCTCTGTTGTGAAGGAGACGTTCCCATTTAGGAGAAACTTTCCGCAAAGCTGCATGCACGTTGATGTAGTCGGATGTGAACCCATCTGCGTATGGAAAATTGCTTTCCGGCCAGTTTGATGCCAATGCACTGGCTAGCCGGGCTCCTTCTTCTCGACATGTCTTCATGTGGCTTGAACGCTCTTTTTCCATCTCTGACTGGATATCGTCCCATCCAGTAGCGCTGATGTTGTTTGCTTTGTATTCGACATATTCGGTCTCAATGAGATTAATCAATTTGCCCCCGGTAAGCTCTTCGTTGTATGAGAAGTCCGAAAAAGATGCATGAGGCGGCGGCTGGATGGATGTGAGCTGTGGGAGATACGAATATGCAGCAAGGAGGCGGATGGCATCCATATTCGCTTTCGGGGCAAACGACAAGTTCGCTAGGGTGAACATGACACGAGATGCGTCAAAATTCGTTGCTTGACGACACAGTTCAACGCAGCTGCCCCATTGCTCGCTCATTGTGCGACCGTCCATGAACGAGCTGATTGGTATCAGGTCAACTTCCAATGCTCTGCCAAAACCACCGATGAGCTTCCAATTACTGAAAATGCTAGAGATGTCGCGGCTCATCGGCACAGCTTCTGACCGTTCACGAAGCGTCTTTACGATCTGAAAGACCGCAGAAGCCTTGCAATCGAGATCTTTTTCCACCTCAGTAGTCAAAGTGTGGACAAGCCCGAGAGATGTGTATTTCCTGTCATGGTTTTGAACGGGACATGTCGGTTCGATGTCTTCTCGTGGGCATTCGTGTCGGAGCCTCTGGACCTCGCCTCGACTCTCTAGTGCGTAATCCGAAGTGTCATTGCCCGAGTTACGCAATCGTTGATATGCTGCGTCCGAACCCTCTGCTGCACTAGGGTCGACTTCTTCGAAGCGATACAACTGGTACGCTTTTGACGCTATATCGCGAATGGTGCGGCCGTATCGGTCATTTTGCATACCGATAGGTAGATGTTGGTCCCAGGTTACCTTCTGCAAAACCCTCATGTCTTTTGGGTAGTACTCTCGCTTCGGTACTAGTTTGCTGATCTGACCTAAGATGCCGAAACTAGCTCCTTGAAGAGATATCCACGGCTGGCAGCGACCGGACAAAAGCGTGTGGAAGGCTTCCTCCTCTCCAGTTCGGCCGGTCAGTGGATCGGGAAGAGGATGCGATGTGAACGCATGTAGTTGTGCTTTTGTATAGAGCAGTCGAGGCTCCGGTGGGCATGTCAAGCGGCCGAGTATTTCATCGATGTCGAATCGAGCATATGCCTTTTCGGAGTTGGCCTCTGCATCACCTTTCCCCAATGGCCTGGACTGAATTACCGTCGACAGCGAAATATGACTGCCACTGCGTTTCCACATCAGATCACCCAAAGGCGCGATGATACTGCGGTGCCCTGCATTGAGAACGTCCCGCAGAACAATCATGCTCTGGTAGCCGTAAAGGGTTCCAGCGTCCTGATTGGTGTCCACCTCTGTACCCAGTTCGCGACACTCTAGGTTGCCCCAGCGGTTGACATAAAACGATAGGTCCAAATGACGAAGCTCAACAGATAGAGCACCGCCTGCTTTGATGGGTTGGAACACGGTCAAGCGCTGAAGATCGTCAAATCCACGAAAAATAGCAGCCAAAAGCGTAAATGTCGCAGAACGAGGCTCGACAAGCAAAACATCACGTCTCCGTGCTTCGCGTTTAACAACATCCAATTTCCAGTCCTTTGATTGGACAGACCATTTGGATGAGTTCCGTCGGATCTCCAATAGGCCGGTTTGTCTGTTGAACCAGTGACAGCAATGATCAACGAGACCTCGGGGAAGATCGTAGACTCCCTGTGGATCAATGAAAACACGCCGAGGAACGTATTCACATGTTTCGATGAAGCGATCCACCGACAGAATGATGACATGGCCACCTTGTCGACCAAAGTGAATGATATGATTTTCGACAATTGGTACCAGCCGATGGCTCATACCAGGCATCGCCGACGGATAGGTGAGGAGATGCCTATCGCCAAGAAGCTCCTTTACTTCGTCCGAATCTCGAATATCGTCTGGAAGTTTTCCAATTGTCTTCCCATTCACCAGGAGGTAACCTTGGGTGTAATGGAAGCTGATGTATTGCGGTATGGTGCCCAAGTTTGCATCCGATGGTTGCAATACATTGGAGACCCACCCATCACTTCCGCCCGTGAGGAACACCCAGTTATCAAAACCTGCATTCGCAGATGAACTCCCGTCCGATGCCCGGTAAGTTGATGCCAGCCCAGCGCCGTCAGAAATGGCCTCGCTCATGCTTTCTGGGTAGCTCGCAATGGCCCAACGAATTTTGTGCCGCAACTGATAAGCCATTGCTGTGTCCCTCATCAGGAAATCTTGTTCTACCTGAAGCAATGTGCTGGCATCCACAGTAAGGTTTTGTTGCAAAGAAACGGATGCCTTCACAAAGCTGGATAGGTCACTTGCAGACAGTAAAATGTCGTCTCTGGTAAATGGCACAAACGTTCGACGACAAAGAAGGGCCGCCTTGAATGCGTACATGGAAGCCCGCTGAGAGGCATCTCCATTTGGTGCGTTCATAACTTCGCTTCGCAACACATCCGTCCAGACCAATGTCGTAGACCGTGCCAGTTGTAGAAGTGAGTTAATCTCAGCGCGTAGCACGTCCTCACTGACAAGAGTGTGCGCTCTCAAGAGAAGGGTAATAAGCAGTTCCATCATACTTGCTTCACGCCAGTTGTTCTGGATGCTTCGAAGTCGTTTTTCGAGTTCTTTCAGCAGGCGCCGAACAAATGCTTCGTCAGAGAAGAAACTGTGGCAGACACCTAAGTTGTCCTCGCCGTCTGGCCCATGTGATCGACCGTGGTCGTTCTCTGTGCCGTCAGGTGAATCGACACTTGCTCCCTGCAGAGGACCAGCTTGGTGAGCAAGGTGGCTGAACACCACCATGGCATCTTGCTTGCTGAAGTTGATATTCGAGCAACCCAATTCAACCAGCATGGTGAGCCAACGTCGCGAGCTCCCCGATAACAGACGCTGAAAGGCCTCAAATTCGTGGATGGATAGCTCGTTCGGGCACTCTGGTCGGCTGGCAACCGCTCCATACGAAGATGGTCCAGCTGGGTTTGTGGGCGGGCGTGCCACCTTTGGCAGCACCGTTGTGCGCAAGAAGTTCGGAACATGAATATTGCACAGATGGGCAAGGGTCAACGGCTCCTTGAGATCATCGATGCGAAGATTGGTGGACGAGTCATAGAGCTTGAAACGCGAGCCGAGCGGTAGAAGAATATCGTCAAGACTAGCCCTCATTTTCACCTTTTTGTAGTGCGTTGCTCCGAAGGCTTTGACAAAAGATGCTAACGAAACGGAGCTGTTGTCGGAAAAATCTCCATATCCAGCGAGTGCCGTATTATACAATCTCTTGCCCGGGGTCGCCGATGCCGGCAGTCCGGGATACGCCAAACTGGTCACAATTTTCCATGTTATGGTGCGGTAAATGGCAATGCACTCGGGAACCTTGAGCTCGAAGACGATGGCCTTTGCAAGAGAGTCGTCCTTGGGGAGGAGATCTTCGCACACTTCAATCTCCATCCTATTGCGCACCCGCCATTTGTAGCACCGGTTGCATCCGCGCACGACTCGTTCGCCGTTTTTGAAGGTGCACTTGCAAGACAGGGAACCGTATTCTCGCGAGAGCTGGTCGTACTTTTGGCAGTCACGCTCCCATTCGCGGGTCTTGCTCTGGCGATTTCTGTCTTGGATGTCCTTGATCTCCTGGTACAGAGACATATGCGTCGCCGAGTATTTGGCAAACCGAGATCCGAAGCAGGATGCGTCCAGCTCGCTGAAAACCGTCTTGTTTGTAAAGTCACTCGATGCGCAGCGCTGCTGAAGGTACATCTGTACACGGCGAAGTCGTCGCATGGAGTCGATGTCCGGCAGTTGCAGAACGTCGAGCAGTGATGGGGGGAACACGGGGTCATATTCCGCGAGCATTGGGTGTGCGGAAATAGAGATCGCATCCATAATTGCCCACTGGTCGAATATGTCTAGCAGCAGAGCGCTGTTGAGCTCAACGCTGTTGGTGCCTTGTGGCGCGACCAATTCAATCAGGGACGAGACTGTTACCCCTACCATGCCGCACGTCTCGGTAGCTTCATCGGTCGACATGGCTCCCATATCACGCTGCCATAGCGAGGCAGATTGCTGCTCCGCTTGATTCATTTTGTCGATGGCATTCAAGACCTTCTTCGAAAATTGTCTTGTGTTTTGGATGGCTGGGTCGTTGTTGAGATTGGAGTGGTAGTCGCCATCATTTTTTCCGTAGCTAGACCACGTACTGTGACGGTTCTCTGGCGGCAGCAAAAGGCTCTGTAGATAATTTCCGCTGCTTGGAAGAGACAGGCGCAAGTCGTTGTTGCTTGCCCGGAGTGGCAACTTGGGAATCTTTCTCACGTTTCCGTGTTTGAACAGGGACAGTTCCGACTCCAGATACTTGGCTGCTTTATCGATGGATGATTCAAAAGTTGCTGTCGTGCCGTCCATGAGGTGCCGAATCATCATTTCTTCACTGTCGAGAAGCGGTCCGACAGGCCGGTGCTTTGCCAGCTTTGCCAGCTTTCGCCCTAGCTTCTTCTGGAGAAGAGAAATTAAGGACGGGTGCATGCCGCGGTCGACGCAGTCTTGCAGGAGCTGCGACAGAAGCATGCAAGAGAGGATTTTGTATGCGAAATAGCCTACGACATTCCCATAGACAAGACCCAGCTGGCGCTGTGTGGCAACCCGAAGAACCAGCCAAAACGGGAGCCGCCTCCATGGAATTCCGCTGTTATCGAGGTTGACATCATCTCGGACTCGCTTTTCCAGGGTGTGCACATCTGCTGGGCCACCCATTGCCTGCAGGAGAGAAAAGAGCATGTGCGTGATGAGCGCGGGACTTCCGGTATTGCGGACTTCGGGGATGGATGTGCCAGCCTTGATGGCTGTGGCGGCGAGGTGGGAGAGCTGCTCCGAGCTGGCTTTGTCGAGAAACGTTGCAAAGGAAAACTGAAAGTCCGCGTCGAGAAAATCGGCTTCAGAAATCTGGACGGCACGAGACGGGAAATCCCATCGAAGGGCGTTCGGGGCAGCAAGAACCTCCTGCGATTGCGGAGATGCCTCGAAGGCTTCGAAAACGATGGTGTGCTTCTCGTCGGGACTGCGAACTTGTTAGCACGAGATATGTTGAGACCAAGTAAAGAAACAACACGACAAGGCACAAAACATAGCATACCCAGTTTGACGGTGCATGAGCAAGCCAGCATTCTGCTCCTGCAGGTAGAGAATCACAAGTTTGTTGTCTTTTTCGAGTTGGTCAAAGGCATTCAAGAACGTCTTTGGGCTCGGGATTTCGTGATTGGCCTGCTGACAGGTTTCGAGGGCGCTGTCCAACATGTTCCAACCGCCTTGGAGCTCGTCACCAGCAACGGACTTCAGAGCACCACAAGCACGCCGAAGCCTGCGCAGGAGATCATGGCCGATAGCTTCAATGTTGTCGTCCTGTCCCCCTGGAAGCTTGGGGGGCAGGACGACGTGGTTGAAGACCTGCTCCAGAGAAGCCATGGCGCTCTCAGAGAAGAAGCCGTCGAACCGAGAAAGTAAAACGTAAACTCGGAGGGAAAGCTAATATGAACAATTGAACCATGAAGTTAGGCAGTAGGAAGTACAAAACAATGCAACGCGAATAAACAAAAAAAGAGCGAAAGGATGTTGCAGACAATTTTTTTTTGTTTGTATGAATTTCGAACATTGAATTTTGGAAAAAACAAATTGTGCAGAATGTGACGATCAAAGTGTGTGATCGTGATAGAAGACATGAGACGAGTAGAGAGGGCGAGATGCAATGGATGGCATGATTGACATCTCTTTTGTAGACAGCTAAGTATCCAAGCAGTTCAGCCAGAGAAGACAGACCAGACAGACCAGACATTGGAGCGCTTCACTGCAGCAATTCGTTTGCAATCAACGCCCTCAGCCGCAAGAAAAATGCGCTTGCCGTCTCCACTGCAGCGTTTGCATGGCTTGCATGGTGTGCCCGGTTCGCATCGTTTGCAGGCTTGACGTGGCTCGTGCGACCCGATACGCACGCAAGGCAGACATTCCTGGTCGCGAAAGATTGCAGGCGTGAAGCAGCAAACGAAGCAGCAAACGGACGAAGTGTGGCTCAGGCGGGCCATCCGCAGCCCGGCCACCCCCCTGTGCGGCCCATGCAGGCGGCCGACATTGTTGCCTGGGTGTCTGTTGGAAGTGAAGCGAGCCATTCAGAGCGAATGAAAAAAAAGGCGAAACATGAACGAGGCGAAGAAGATGCAGAGGGGGCCAGAAAACAACAAAGGAAAAACGAGGAAACAAAAGATTGCAGCCCAGTCCGCAGTGCAGTCCGCAGCCTTGTGGCCAACGACGATCCAGCGTCTTCGTGGTGTGGGCCGCGGCTTCCCTGTGGTCGGCGGCAAAGCGAGCTGTCCCCCCACGCACTCCTTCTCAAAAGGGAAACCTACATCGCCCTCTCGGAAGGCAAGGCCCAGTCTCTTTGACTCGCTCTTTCTGCAAACGACGGATGTACGGCAGGGTCGCTGCTGCCAGTGGAGATCAGCGCCTTTGTCTAAATATGCAACAAACGGAGACCATGACGAATCGGATTGCTGCATTTCACCCCCTCCATTGGGGGCTATCTCATGTGAGATATCCGCAACACACCCTCACATACATTACACCATCCTGGTGCTGCTGCGCGGGCAACCGCGCGGCCAGCTGCGCAGTCACAATATACGAGCATCGAGCAACAACGCCTGGCCAATGTTGATGGAGTTTTCTCCGGTCCACGGGAGTGCCTTCTGTCTCGGCCCTTTTCTTTTGGACCGGCTGGTTCTGCATGTTTCTACCCATTTCTTTCCAGCGTTGGCTCGATCCGATTTCGCCGGGCCTTGGGCTGTGCATCACCATATTTTCTTTGTCCCCTGAAAAATAAAGACATCATTCCGGCTCCATTGATGTCGAGTGTATGCGTTAGTCGTCTTGCAGCCGATACACTTTTGTCATTAACGTATGGAAATATCTTTTATATTTATTTTATTTTGTTAATAGAAAAATTGTTTCCTTTTATTAGACAATTAAATTCTGTTTGACAGTATGGAGCGAGTCTATTCTCCCAGCAGATTACAAGGATATTCGACATGATTTTAATTTAATGAATGTTTGCATTCTCTATCTATCAGTCCTCCAATCTCAGTGCAGCTGCAGCCATGCATTGTGCTGAACCAAATTTGCTTCCATATCCATCCTCTGTGCCATCATCTCGTCCCTCGTTTTGTCTTAGACGTATTTATTGGTATGCTATGAGCAAACAGAAAATCGCCCGGTCGAAGATTTGCCGCCCCCGTACACTCAATGGGGTGCCTTGCCGCAGCTGGGGCATTCGCTCTGCGTACTTGACACGCTCGACCAACAGACCTTGCACGGTGAAATGGATGAAGGCATTCTGGTAGGATTGATACCGCGCAGCGTCTAATGAATATGGGGAGAAAGCCACAAAACTGTTGTGTGATTCTGTGAGAGTTTGAGGATCTTTTGAGGAAAGAGAAGCGAGATGGAGATATCTCACAGCTAGAATGCCAAGCGAAGAGGCGTGACTTATATACTTTTGTTTTCAAAAATATCCTAAGCATTTTATTCCGCTTCTGTGCTCATATTCTGCCAATCCGCCTCGCCGCTGTGAACAGGCACGTGCCATCTTTTTGAAATCTTGTGGCTATGTCGCGATCGAGGGCGCGCTGGAAGCCGCAAACATATGGGCGGCGGTTTCTTCTCCAAGCTTCTTCGGAGGCCTTTGTCGTCGCCTTTGTTTTCCTTGGGAAGGCTGTGTAAGCTGTGAATTCGGACATTCTGTGAACCAGACCGTACACGTTAGTAGCCTTACGCCTCAAAATTCAGATAAATTAAGACCACCGTGCCGCGTAAATTAAGCAAGGTCTTTCTCGCAAGCAACATACGGGCGATGTCTAGCAATCTTTCTTTCTGACTCGTTAGAGGCGGAGAAGGGCGACGTTAGCTGCTCCCGTCTACGGCCTTACACGTTAAATATATTTTTAAGAACTTGTCCTAGAGCTTAGAAGGGTAGGCCAAGTTCTCCGATCTTCCAGTTCTTCACGGCCTCAGAACTTGTCCTAGAGCTTAGAAGGGTAGGCCAAGTTCTCCGATCTTCCAGTTCTTCACGGCCTCAGATAGTGTCTTAGTCTTCGTTAGAAGAGGGGGCTTTCGCTGTGGTCTTGCTATACTTTTTGTATAAGCAAGGTTGAGAAGAATTGAAGGAGAGGTAGGGACGGGGATCGAATATGGAATATTCGTAGTGAATGGGCCGCGGTTTAGTTAAGAGGATTTGTGCAGGTTGCGACTCGTGACTTTTCGCATCTTACGCAAGCGGACGAAAGTGATATAACATATGGCAATCGATACAACGAATCGACCGACGTTGTATAAACCATAGCTCTTTTCTCTTCATTTCATTTTGGGGGGGGGGGGGGGGGGGGGGGGGGGGGGGGGGGGGGGGGGGGGGGGGGGGGGGGGGGGGGGGCGGGGGGGGG
>WNYD01000044.1:133181-153357 GCA_021396205.1 Sporothrix brunneoviolacea
TACCAAAGGTCACTAAATTTTAAAAAAATTTGCAAATCTATAAAACAAAACTACCTCCTTTTTTTAAAAAATTGATATTTTTTTTTTATTTTTTTTTCCCCCCCCCCCCCCCCCCCCCCCAACGGGAAGGCGCAGCCTCTCTCATGTGTATCATTAGCGGGCATTGTGCGTCCAGGGTCTCCAGAGTAGGCCACCCGCGTTGGTCTGCCCCTTGTCGAGGCAGAATGTCTAGGGGCTGTGCGACCACAACAGAGGCCACCCCAAGGATCGGAGAACAGAAAAATGAGGAGCTTGCAGAGCCGCCTCCGCTGTCTTCAGTCGTTCAAAAAAATGAACCAAAATCAAATAGTTCTTTTATTTCATTTTTACATCTTCTTATTTCACTACGTTCTCGACGTACGTGAAGTTGGTCGCCGCGATCATCGCCGGCGGCTTGCCCGCGGCGGCGGCGTCCAGGTAGGCCGACGCGGCCGTCTCGAGCAGCGAGTGGGGGCAGTCGGCGGCGGCGGCGCGCTGGGCGGCGAAGCCCGAGAGAGCGGCGCCGAGGAGGGCGGTGGATGTAAAGATCATGGCTGTTTCTATGCCCCTTTTTTTACTTTTCGTAGCAAATCGGTCTTTCAATAGAATCGTAAGCTTGACAGACACCGATAGAGACAGACAGACGGAAAGACTCAAGTTTGGGGGAAGATCGTTTTTAACTTCTTCTATTTTGCAGCCTTTTCAACTCCCGGCGTCTTGGCTCCGCCTTCATACAGTCCAGAACCTGGGACGGCCATTCTCCAGATGTTATAAAAAGAAACAGGAAGCAGGGAAGCTGAGAGGAAAAGGCTCTTTTGATTTGGGTGCTTTTTGCCGCTGTCATCTGTCATTGTGGTGTTATTTTCCTGTACCCGTTCGATGCACGGGAGCATATTTCCCGGCCCAAATAAGACAGTGACACTTTGCCATCTGGGGTAGGCCACGGTATTTGCAGCATATAAGTCATTTCGACGTCGTGATTATTCCGCTTTCTCGAGTTTATCCGTTGTCAATACCCTATCGGAAAGAATCTTACTGATCGGGCCATGCCCCGTGTGACGTAGATGGAAGAAGCAAGCCACTGGCAGCCACCAGTAGCCACATTTCAGCTTTTTACACAATAGTGAACTTCAGAGGAGGTTCAAGGACCGCAAGATGAAGACATTCGGCTGCTTTGCCTTCGAAAAGTGATGCAATGCCACATGTGGCGTCCGAGAATTGACCTAGTGGCATGCTTTACAGCATGGATGTCGGACCTTTTGATGTCAGTCTTGACAGACTTGGGCACTAAGAGGCAGTAAGCGATGCCCTCGGTATGTATGTGGCAGATGGAAAGGGTGGGCTGAGGTACTGACTTCGTGCTTCGGGCTAATCGACTGTGACTTGCTTGCGCTACCCCTTACATCCTCCTAGACCAGGGCGCCAGCCGATGACGGCTGCGCGCAAGTGAAGGACAGCTATCGTCAGTACCTCTGGTGAGCCCAACGGCACCTCATAAACGTCTTTGTCCCAAGTATGCCTCGAAGACAGTAGATTGAGCAACGATAAGCCGCGCCCGACGATAACGACTACCTTCCCGCACATCCACCGCAGTCTTAAATTTTCAGCCTCAACGCTATTGGTACCCTCCTTGTTGATTTTATCGTGGGCAGGCCGGTGCCCGTTGCCCTGCAGCACCGAATTTGGGCTAGGCCCAATATTTCCAGCAAACGCGACAAAACGGGACAGCAGCCCGATTCGTCGTGCCAGGCGATATATTTATTGACGCCCGGCCCTGCTCTCTGCTAGTAATCGACGGAAGGAAGCAGAATGAGGAAAATAAAATGGAGTTTAACTCCCTCTCTGTAAAGTGGTGAGGAATGTGTGCCCGACTCTTTTTGTTTTTGCCGTTGCTCCCTAGCCATGATGCTGTCTGTTTCTCTTGCTTTTATTATTTTAGCACTATGCGGCCCGGAGGCTGTCTTCGCCGGAGCGGTGAGGGCGAGACTGCAGCAGCAGCCTCCGTCTGCTGCCGAGAGGACGGCAACCCCATTGTTGTCACCGGATACGCCGGCTTATGCTGCAAGCAGCCCGACACATGTAGAGACTGCGCCCTCGCCTTCTACTACTGCATTTGTTCCTGGCGAGCTTCGTCTCCATAAGCGCGATGACCTCACCGCCGCTTCTGTTAGTGGATATTCCTACTTGGGATGCTACGTGGACCCCGGCGAGAACCGCATCGTTGGAGCGGTCATTTTCGACGACGTGATGGTCGATCCGGACAGCTGCCGCGACACGTGCGTTCTTTTTTTTTTTTTTTCAAGTTTTGTGAAGCGAGTGGCTGTCGGGTGATGCTGATATCATTGTGATTCTCACCTAGGTGCCTTAAGCTGGGATACCCCATTTTTGGCGTGGAATATGCGACGCAGTGCAATTGCGGCTCGACGATCGCGGCGAGCACGCAGTCGGCGCCAAGCTCGGAATGCAGCATGGGATGTGGCGGCGATGGCGGCGTCCTGTGCGGCGGCTGGTACCGGATCAACGTATACACTCCGACGGAAGCAATGTCCGTTCTGACTCGGTCATTATCTGAGGTCCTTACCTTCTCTACGACGCTGTCTGGGACAGTGCCAGTACAGAAGCAGACGAGCTCTCCATCGACAACCTCGAACACTAGTCCCCCTCCTACTACAACTGTGACAGGTTCTACAACACCATCGACAGCACACACTAGTGGTGTCCCCGACGGCGCTGTTGCTGGCATCGCCGTTGGAGCGGCAGCTGTCGGGGCCCTCGTATCAGCAGCGGCTTTCTTCTTTTTCCAACGCCGCTTTCGCCGTTCCGCGGCGAAGGCAGGGGGCTCGGCAGACCCCAAGTCTGGTGGACGGGACGACGACGGCCCCAGAGCAGCCAATGCCCCCGAAGTGACGAATTCACCTCTTGGAGGAGCAGACGTCTCAGGAGCGAATACGACATTGGCAAATGCCACATACCCGCCCCCTCCAGCACATCCATATACCGCATATCCAAATCCTCACTCGGCGCAACCATATGGCGCATATCCAGCTCCGCCAGGGCAGCCATTGCCAGCACAGCCATGGCCAGATGTCAGGGTCTCCTCATACAGCAACTACGTGGTCGAGATGGCCCAGCCCCCGCCTGAAATTGAAGGCAGCCCAGTGCACCAAGAGTAGCATACACTCGGTTTACGAACCGAGTGAGCGGAAGACGACGCTTATGGCCGTGATAGCAACCGAGTTTTTTTTGTCTATTTAGCTTAATTTATTCTATGGAGTATTTCATGTTCTGTAGTCTAGCGAGATTCTGGGATTTAATAGTAGACGTACTAAAGAAGTGACGCTACGTGGCGCTCCAGATCTTGTCGATTCCGATTGTGCTATTCCTAGTGTCTCGTGCCTCCGACACGAATTATCTTATCGACGATAATCTTCTTCCTCTCGCGCTTGCCACGGATGCAGCAGACTCTCTTCGAGCGGTTGCTATCGTACCTTGTTATCTTGAGGGAAAGACAGCCGCCATTTGCCAGGCGACCGTCGATGTAAAGGCATAACAGCCTAATATAAGAAGACGACTCTACTCATTAATGTTTCGGACGTGCGCCTGCGCTTCTCCTGTTGTAGATGAGGAGCGGGGGTCGAAGGACTACATGAATGGTGTAAAGTCGCCCGCTCAAGAACCCGTAAAAAAAAATTCATAGGTAAAAAAGGAAAAAAAAAAAAATTGGTAGCTTCTCTTTGTATAGCGTGTCATCCTTAGTGCAGGGGCCATGCTAATCTTCTCTGTGGTAAAGAGTTAGTAAATGCTTTAGGCGGGAGTCGAATCTGGGTTTCGCGTGCGTACCTGTATCGTTTCAAATTGACTAATGCCCGAAGGCAACAAAATTTACTAGCTAAATCGTAGATAAAGCCAAAGCTCTGGCGTCTCGGTTTGGGTTTAACTTTAATCACGTGCGAAGGATTTTGGCTGGCATCAGCTGGAAAATCACGTGATTTTCCCTGCGCAGTTTGGGCGGCTTTGTTCTTTTCAGATTCTGTGCACCAATCTTTGCTGCGAAAGCGTCGCTGATGTCGAATCACAATCTGGGTCCGATTTTGTAGGACCGATTTTCCAGCATTTTCATCGCGGTAAATTTCGATGTCGCCGTCCTGTCGTTGCGCAGCCGTCGCTCGCCTTTCACTACCTTGAGCAACTCGCGTTCCAATCTTCATATCTGATAGACCTACGGGGTAGCGTCCCCGAAAGTCGGCTGGAATCATATAAGAAATGCCTGCCAAGGTTGTTCCCTCCCCTGCCTCTGGACGGTTGGTGCCCTGAAATGCTACAGAAGCTGCATACCTCTCCCCACGCTACGCCCTCTGTGGCGACGGCAATGGCGGTGTCCTTGAAGCTAGTGAAGGCTTGTAACCCGTTCTGCCAATAGGAAGGATACTGCTATTACAACTTCTCTTCCGAAACCAATGACGCCCGTTTTTCCAGCCGCGGTCCTTAAATGTGCAGTATTATGGGCGCTGTGAGCAGATGTCTGCTTAGCCAGTGACAGAGGGCCGAAAGTACCTGGTACTTGAGGGATTTCGGGGAGTCTGGCTTCCCGCCCCCCCCCCCCCAACTAGTCACAACACGAGGTAGCTGACGAGACTTTCGGCCCCAGCCTTGTTGTCTCCAGCCTCGTTGGCGATGCGGGGCGATGCGGGGCCTAGTCTCGCAAAACTGTATAAACCGACATGCGTACATGTGTCTTTTCTCCATCTGCTCCAGTTCTTTTATGTGGTCTCGGTGACGGAGGCTCTTAGACTCTCCACAAACGTTTCGCTGTCGTTGACCTCATTGTCAACGTCGACTTGCTGTGTTCCATTCGGCGAGCTGCTCTGAAGACAGCCCGCACGGCGTTCCATACAGCTCAACGCGCCAACACGCTGACAGCAGCCCTCAAAAACGCGGGCAACCTCTGCGACCGGTTTACGTTGGCTCTACCAGCTTACACGATCCCAGCGCGTTTGTGGCCGTGCCATCGCATCCCTTCACCTCGCAAACTGAGCGTTCACTGCCTTTCAATCACTCGAAGTCTTGTCCGTGAACATAAATTATCGTTAGCGAGATCCTCACCATGTCTATCCGACTTATCGATACGACCACCATCAGGCTGAAAGTCTTCAACGGTCCGGAGGCCCCACAATACGCCATCCTTTCGCACACATGGACTTTGGATGAGGAAGTTAGTTATCAGGATGCGAATCGCATCGCCAGCGATCCTGATCATCCGGCCGCCGCAAGATCGGGATATCGCAAGATACTGGACACGTGCCGCAAGGCGAAGAGCGACGGCTACCGTTACGCATGGGTGGATACGTGCTGCATCGACAAGACGAGCAGCGCCGAGCTTGGCGAGGCAATCAATTCCATGTTCAAATGGTACGCGGAGGCGGCCGTCTGCTATGTCTATTTAGCAGATCTGCCAGCGACTAGTAACCATAGGGACTCGCTCGGGAGCTGTCGGTGGTTTACGCGTGGCTGGTGCCTTCAGGAGCTTCTTGCCCCAGATGGTGACAACCTGAAATTCTACGACAAGAGTTGGGAATTTGCCGGAACGAAGACGGAACTGAAACTTGATATTGCCCGCATTACTGGTATCGATGAGGACGTTTTGACCGGTACTCGTTCCCTGCGAACAATACCCGTTGCCCAGAGGATGTCTTGGGCAGCGAAGAGGAACACCACCAGAGTGGAGGATATGGCGTATTGCCTTCTCGGAATTTTCGACGTTAATATGCCCATGCTCTACGGAGAGGGCGAAAGGTCATTTATGAGGCTCCAGGAAGAGATTATCCGACGATCCAACGATCTCTCTATATTATGTTCCTCATCGGCTGCCGAAGACAATGACATCCGTCTGCCACAGATGCGTCTGCCACGGCTGACGGCCGACGGGATACGCGAAAGAAGGAAGCTCGACGGCACCTACATGCCTTACCGGAATCTATTCGCGCGGTCCCCCAGAGGCTTTGCCTATTGTGGAGAAGTGGAATTCCTCAGAAATGAAGCGATTTCGAGGCGTTCCTTTGAGCTTACAAACAACGGCCTGCATTTCGAAAAGACCGAACTTCTCGTCCTCGCGAACGAGGGTTGCTATAGCATGCCGCTTAACTGCGTGCGCCGCGATCCACCTGTAATAGGCTATAAGGTCGAACTTGACATCATATTGTGGAAAATAGGACCAGGCCTCTTCGCTAGACTCCATTATGCCTGGATGGGCTATGTTGAGCAATTCGGCACTCCAAAGATGCCCGAGGAGGCTCTCACCTCGGTGGAAGAAGCCTATGTCACTCTCACAATAACTCCTGAGCTGAGCGCTCAACTCGTCAGTTCACACACACATGCGATTAAGTTCGTTTCAAAAAATCAACAAGTCCTCAGGGATGCGCTTCAGGATCCCGTTCCCAGAAATCAATGGGATGCCCCAAGTCTAACGTTTCTTACCCTTGGCGAAGATTCTTTCGAAGGCTACTTGAAAATCTTCCCAGAAATGATCGGAGAGGATTTGGGCGATGAGGACTTCCATCAGCAGTATTTCTACATCGCCTGCGGACTAGAAATGGGATTGCCGCGCCGTGCATGGGTGCGCCTATTCGCACAGAGCAGCTGGCAGAAATATGAGCAGAGACAGGGAAGAATGGCAGGCCTGAAATACCTTGGCATAGCCGGAGTGCATATTCCGAATACCGATTTTAGACGCGATGAGCTCGAGTTGGATGGTAACTTCATTCAGGCAACAGTTGCAAAGGTCGAGGATAACGACGGAATAGAGATTTTTGAGATAAGCATTTTATTCGAACCAAGCGAAATACGGCGGCCAGATATCTCCAGGCACATGCCAGCCCGGAATCGAAGAAGTTGAGGAGAGACCGAGAAGCACCGTCTGTCTTCCATAATCAGATCCTTTACTAGCTTTTATACATCTGGGGTAGTAGCCAATTATTGATATGCTTCCCAACTCATATTTAATAGACATGAAGGTTCTAAGGTTTGTGCTGTTGAATTCTACAGAAGCGCACAAGAGCAGCCCTGTTTTGCTCCTAGCTGTACCATTTACGAACGACCGTAAAGATAGATTCATGTGCGTGGCTGGGGGCCGTAAGAAAGCACCAGGCTGGCCGCTAAAATAACAGCTCTAAGCTGTTGTAGTCCGCTTATATCCTGAATCGAGGCAGCACTGTATAGCAGCATGAGGTAAGCTTGTCAGTTCCTCTCTATACCTGGCACAATTTAGTAGGCACATATATCATGTAATCAAAATTATTTTGCATGTCGGTACGTCGCCGGCTTCGTAAATGTTGCCGTCAACATTGGCAAAACCGCCGACATAGGCAGAGGATGATGAGAGTGCGGGCACACCTGAGCTGGGCATGGGCGCTGCATATGTCGCAGAGCCCGACGACGGCCCGGCGCCTCCCATGCCATGGCCCGAGAAAAATCTCGTGCCAGTCGCGTAGCCCGGTGGGGCGCTACTCGGAACGGTGCGCTCCCGCCGCGGCGGTGGGTTTGCTTTGATGTACCTAATGGCATCCACTAGATGGTTGGCATCGTCCCCACTGGTGTCGACGTATCCCGGGACTGTGGTCCCGGTTGAGATTGGATGGATGGAGGTGGAATTGGGACGTACAACCCCAACGCGGAATTTGGTTCCGAAGGTCGCCATGACAAAGATCCATTTGAGATCGTCGTTTTCGATGGCGAGGTGGGCGGCGGAGACGACCTGTTTCTCGACGTCTGCATCAATCGATTGGTGCCGTATTATGGTGATGAAGGTAAGCGTGAAGGCCCTCGAACCACATCTCCGCATACCCCTTGAGAGGAATCTGCGTCCACGTCATCGTACGAGTGTTAGGCCGTGGCGTGGTCAAGACTTGTGTTAGATGTGCGGCTGGCTTCCCGTTAAAAAAGTAGCCGAAATACAGCGCCCCCACGCCAGACAAGCTGATCGTTCTGCCGATATGGTCCAGACGGAATTCACCAAGGACGGCAGGCGGGCAGCTCTCGTCGAGATACTCGAACAGGAGACCACAGATCATGAAGCGGCCCCCCAGGTAGATTTGGGGCTTGTATGATGGCGTGGCGCGAACAACGCCGTCGAGGCAAACTGTGGACGCAAAGTACATGCCCATGGCCGAGAAGCCCGGATCCTGGACAAGCCTAGCAGGTAAGAAGACGGGATGGGGCCTAGCAGGATCGGCGTCCTCAAAGAGCAGTCGCCGGATTCCGCGCGGCGAGCTGTTGTAGTGTATGCGTGTCGGCTTGTCTGGCGGCAAGCTGCAGATGTGCCGGAAGCGAAGGTGCAGGAGATATTCAGACTGCACAGCGGCAAACGGGTCCGAGGATGGAAGATCCGGTCCAATCACCATGTCACGACCGCGGTTCGTCCGAAAAAGAAGGCCCATGTGGCTGTCCCGGTCGCCTTGGCGGCCAAAGACATCCGCGAGACGCTCGCCTTTCGCCAGCGGGAAATAGACAAACAGGCAGAGGCCCAGGAACTCACGGGGCTCGTCGTACTGGCGGTAAAACGACAGGTCCTGCTCGTTGTCGTAGTGTGCGTGCAGAGCCATTAGATTTCCGAGGTAAAAGGCAGAATAACCAGTTACCCCAGGAGCATTGCATACAATCGACGCCATATGCCAGTCACCGTATTCCTCGTCCTCGTAGCCGACGGGTTTGTAGTTTACGGCGCGCAAGGACGCAATTCTAGACGGCACCATCGGGGCTCGCCAGACTGTGGACCTGGGCGGCGGGTCCTGTACGTCGCTGAGCATGCAGGGCTCACCGCGTACCATGACATGGCGGATCTTCAAGCCCTATCGTGACCGCCGCCGATCCTGTTAGAACACTTGGAGTAGTCCAGGGCCAGGCACTAGACTAGGACACTTCACTCACATCAGATATCGCCCGCAGTACGTCCCCCGGTCGAATCGGTACCGTTTTCCACCACATATTATTACGTTCCTCGGCCGTATTCACAGACGCGGCGGTCAGCGCAGAGAGGTCGCGGTCAGGCGTAGCAGCCACCAGCTGCCGGATGCCAAGATAGTCTTCTAGGACGTACAGGACCGTGTTATCCGACACTTTGCTTCCATCCACAAGACGTGTAGTAGCAGGAGCATTGTCGCATCTAGGCTTGTCGGCCGGCGGCGTGTTCGTCAGGCGCTCGATATAGCGCACACCCTCGATGTGCATATACTCCGCCCAAATGCCCCGTGCTGTGTCCAGTTCCGCGTCGCTGGTGTTGCTGCGCTCCCACAGCTCGCGGATGCTGTACACAGCGCACATGCGGACAAGCTCATCGTTCGCAATCATCTGCCAGATTTCGGGCGGAAGATTGGCCGAGGGGAACAAGTCCCGCAGCTCGCAGTGCAAGGAGAGTCGTATCCGGTCCCGCCGGCGTTGGTCATCGAGGTAGGACGGCTTGAAGGCGTACCTCGTGGCGCCGGAGAAGTCGTAAACGCCCCATGGGGGTATGTCGGGCCCCCAGAATCCAAGACACGTTTCGTGGTAGCCGGCTGCTGGTCGATAGCCCTCGTCCGGCGCATCGCCGTCGTAGCCGAAACAGATCTGGATGCCGTCACTCTCATCCGCGTGGGAGCAGTTCGGATACAAATAAGGGTACGTCTTCGAACGGTGGCCACCAGCGTCTGCAAAAAATAAAATAAAATAAAAGGATAGCAAGAGCCGTCAGAAGGGTTCGAGAGGAGCTCGATAAAGCTGCTAGGAGCGGAAGACAACGAACCAGTCACCACTGCGTCGCCCACCTCGAATGGGAATCGACACAGTCCACATCGTGCCCGGACAAAGTAGCAGTCGAGCAGGTCGTCCTCGCCTCCGCTGCCCGAGTTGTCGGACATGATTCCTTTTGTTGTTCTGCGGATGTATGTTGATTGCGAAATGCAGGGAGACGTATGGCATATGGCGGAATGTGAGTATTGGAGAACTCGCGGATAAGTGGATGGGATTATGGACGGGGAGGCAATGGCGGGCATAGACTGTGCTGAAAGTCTATCTGGTGTAGCTTAAGACCTTGAATTCCGGCTGGGAAATTTATGTAATATAAATGAGATATGGTTTTCCAAAAGGCCAGCACGAGACACATGCACATGCGCGTCAGTTAATGTTTCATATTTTCTTAAATTATCAAGCTGACAAATTAAAAAAAAAAGGAAAAAAGGGAAAGAAAAAAGAACACCATGGTGCAATTTTTAGAGAACTCTTGCAGCTGGCTGCCTTCCCATAATAATCGTTCCCGTTCTTTTTCACGCGCCCCTGCCTGAACCCTAGAATGGCATGACGCCCTGGGCGTTGACGATCTTGCCGGCGTCCGCGTCGCGCTCGCCCGCCACGACGCTCTGGATCAGCTGCCCGCCCAGGGATGGGTGGCCGGCGTTGACCATGATGGGGGAGTCCTTCAAGCCGCCGAGGTTGGTCTTCAGGAACCCGGGCGAGATGGCAAACGTCTTGACGCCGTCCGGCCGCAGCGCATAGTGCCAGCCGAGCATGAGCATGTTGAGGGCGGACTTGCTGGCGCGGTAGATCGTGGGATTGAACGACACCGTTTTGGGCCAGCCCTCCTGGGTGGGTTCCGCCCCCGGGTAGAACGCGCCGGACAGCTGGATCTGGGAGGAGAGGCCGCTCGTGATGAAGAGGAGGCGGGGGTCCGCGGACCTGATGAGCAGCGGCGCGAACGCGTGCGTCATGACATCGGTGCCGGAGACGTTGATGTCGTAGGTCTGGTTCCAGGCCTCGCGGCGGGAGAGCGCGCCACTTAAGAGAAGCGGATCCAGGGAGTGGCCTGGGGAGAAGTCAGTGTCCTGTGTAATTGAATACTCGAACAAGGAGAGAGAGACTAGGGCGCACCGGCATTGTTGACCAACGCGTCGACATGGTCGGTCTCCTTCTGCACGGCCGCCAGGGCCGCCTCGATGGACGCGTCGCTGGCGACGTCGACCTGCAGCACGTCGACGGTGCTCTTGGTGCCCGGCACCTCGGCCAGCACGGCCTCGCGCGCCGCCTGGCCCTTCTCGACCGAGCGAGTGCCCAGGAAGACGCGGTATTCCGTGTCGGACTGCAGCAGGGCCTTGACGACCTCGTAGCCGATGCCCGTGTTGGCACCGGTGATGACGACAACCTTGGCCATTGCGGGTGTGATGTTAACGAGCTGGTTATAGAGACTTGTCTGCTTCTGGAGGAAGATGCTTCTACAAAGGGAGGGTGTGCCAATTCAACTTTGGGAGCGGATGGTCGACGCCTTTATATACACGTCAACCCAACGGGCGGCTATTCGGCTCTGGTGGTAGCCTGCCGTCGATGTCGACCCGCACCGTCTCTCTCTCCAATTTTGCCACCGTCTTCATGCATAACCGCAGCACGTACAATGTGTTTTCCTGCACAAATTGAATGCGGGAAAGTGACAAAGACCGCCTGGAGTTAACACCCGCGAACGAGGAAGCAAGCCAAATCTCCCGGCGGGTCGGTGTCAGAGCCCGCCGGGAGCTCGGACTTATGTGGGCTTAAGAGGCCCTCTTGCGCGAGGCACCACAAAACTCTCCGCATCGCGTCATTGGCAGGCCGTTGGCTGTTGGTAAGCCCCTTCCCATTCCCAGGTTACGTAATCTGTATTGCTCCCTATATTGAAATAAAGATGCCTTTAAGCGATATGCAGATATCGCAGCTCTGAAGTAATATCGCGGTTCTTGCTGCGCGCATGTGGCTTCGTAGGAGCTGTTCCAATTTTATTTTGTTTTATTTTTCTGTTCATCATCGTGTGCTAGATCGTCGAGGCCCGCCGTGGGCAGGCAACAGCTGCAGGGGGCTGGAAGGCGTCGAGGAAGATGGGATGAGACACACAACGAATCGGCCACGGCATCGGCCTGCCGGCCATTGTCGCGCAGGCCGTACTCGTACATATCCAGATATACCTCCCGCACGGTCTCGTAGCGGACCTCCTAGCACTTGAGGACCGCCTCCAACGCCGGAGAATCAAAAGCACGTAATCTACGCTACGGGTATGTTAAGAGGAAACGTCAGAATACGGTGCAGGGTAATACTATCATCGAACTTTCTAGTTAGGAGGGCGGTAAAAGAGTCGTTGATTCCCAAGACCATTTCCATTGTTTTTACCTGTGGGATTTCGCGGCGTAGCATTCTGGTCGGTACTGCAACTCTCCGTATTACGACGGGCACCAAAATCCCACGCGTCGGGATATCACCCACTTATTATCAGCCACTATCTGGCCGTGCTGCCGAGAGGGGGACGTGCGTTCTTGTCTCAAAGAGGCAGGCGCCAGGAACATGAATGGACGACGCCATTCTGTGGGAGGCAGCAGCATATCAATCCGTCACCTCCCCCCCCACCTCACCTCATTGTCAATTCATAATTTCCTCTCGCTCAACAATTCCTCGACGGCAAACAAGTCTAGTCTAATTGGCCTCCATTGCAATTGCACGTTTCCAGCGACGATGAAGCTCGTCGCAGGGGTCCTCCTCCCCGCGGCCGTGGCCTTGGCCTCGTCTCAGGTCCCGCTCGGGTCCCAATCGGACTGGCGCGCCAGCTCGGAAGCCGGCTCGGACGTCCATGCCTTCCAGGTCTTCCAGAGCGACTACTCGGAGGCCCATTCCATCCGCATCCGGAAGCAGGACGAGTGGCTGTGCGAGGCCGGCTCGGCGCAGTACACCGGCTGGCTCGACGTCGGCGCAAAGCACCTGTTCTTCTGGTACTTTGAGAGCCGCACGGCGCCCGACGAGGACCCCCTCCTGCTCTGGCAGACCGGCGGCCCCGGCGGCTCGAGCATGCTGGGCATGCTGGAGGAGCTGGGCCCCTGCCTGATCAACGAGCACGGCAACGGCACCGTCTACAACCCGTACGGCTGGAGCCAGGAGGCCAACCTCCTCTTCGTCGACCAGCCGGCCGGCGTGGGCTTCTCGTACCTCGACGAGGGCGAGCCGGTGCCGGACAACTCGTTTGACGCTGCCCAGGACCTGCACCTGTTCCTGCAGGTGTTTGTGACCAAGGTGTTTCCCAAGCTGGAGCATCGCGACTTTCACATCTCGGGGGAGAGCTACGGCGTGAGTGCTGCCCTTCTAGCCCCCGCCCCAGAATCAGTGCGTCCATCAGCTCACTAACTCATCGAACGTGCAGGGCCACTACGAGCCCATCCTAGGAGCGCACATCGTGGCAGAAAACGCGCTGCATCCCCTGCGGCCGCAGATCAACCTCAAGTCCGTCCTCGTCGGCAACGGCTACTTCTCGCCCCTCGACACGGCCTTTGGCTACTGGGAGACCCTCTGCACCACCAACCCGGGCGTCGCCGAGCCCGTCTTCAACGCCACCCGCTGCGACATCATGGCCGCGAACCTGCCCCGCTGCCGCGATCTGGGCAAGGTCTGCTACGACCACCCGGACCCAGCCATCTGCGCCGCCGCCAGCCAGGTCTGCTGGGACGGCGTGGTCAGCCTCTACGACTCCGAGTCGTACAAGGGCGGCCGCAACCGCTTCGACATTACGGCTCCGTGCGTCGTGGACAGCTTCTGCTACCCGCAGGTGGAGGCCATCCAGACATACCTCAACCAGAAGCACGTCACGGCGGCCCTGGGGGTGCCGGCGTCGGTAGGCAACTACAGCATCGCGTCGGACGCGGTGGCCGAGGCCTTTGCGCTGTCGAACGACGAGGGCATCTCGACAGAGCCGCAGGTGCTCTACCTCTTGCAGTCGGGCATCCACTTCCTGGTGTACCAGGGCAACCTGGACCTGGCCTGCAACACGGCGGTAAGAGGTTTTGCAACGAAACAAACAAGAGTGAATCGTATGGCTGACCAGCACGCCTAGGGCAACCTGAAATGGGCCAACAACATGCAATGGAAGGGCCAGGCCGAGTTCAACAGCAAGAGCCTGGAGCCGTGGTACCACGACGGCACGGAGGCCGGCAAGTTCAAGGAGGTCTACATCCAGACCGGCGACACGGACGCCCGGACCCGGTTCAGCTTTCTGACCGTCTACGGATCCGGCCACATGGTGAGGCGACGATGCCCCTGTTGGACGTGTACGGTTATGTTAATGCTAACGTGTGACGAACAGGTGCCCCAAGACCAGCCAGGGCCTGCACTGCAGTTGCTGACCCAGTGGCTCAAAGGCGGCAAATTTGCGTAGATGAGGCAAGCCGCGGCCGGACAGCGGTTTTCCGCCCATCATCAGTTGATTGCCGGTGCGAGAAAGACCGAACAAAGAGTGCACGGTGTAGAGCAGTTTTCTGGGTTGCAATTGTTGGTGCACTGTTCAGACCGACTGTGAATATGGAATAGAGCTGAGCTATTTGAAGACCGGAAAGAGAGGACGGATCAAGTCGAACTTGAGCAGCCCATACATACACAAGAGCGATGTTTTTGTGGTGCACGTTGTCACGGATTGTCCGATTGCTTTTCTTTATACCGAATAAAAGTTGCTTTTGCCATGTGGGTGTTACAAACAGTTGGCAACTTGCTCAAGCCAAAGAGAAGACGTAAATATCGCTGCGCTGCCGTCGTTGTCGGAAATTGGGAACTCCCGTGATGATGGCCTTTTGAACTACATTTGCGAGGTATTGTTTTTGTTTGTTTATTTTTGTCATTAACAACGAACTTATATCTGGGTAGTAGTTGTATTCGAGTTCTCCATAGTGATTAACTGTCGGAGAATACCTATCCAGGGGCGTGGAAAAACACTCTACAATAATATTGTAAAGACACGAGATTTTACGCCTACCATTCATTCCCTGTCCTTGGCCTGGGAAGTGTCCGTTCTCCGTATACCACTTTGATCGCACATCCAGATCTTATCATATCCGATGATTGTTCGCAGACGATGAGCAATGCATAAAAGTGTCTTCCCTTTGGATGCCATAGACGAGGTTTGCTGGATGCCGAGGTCGGTTTGAAAGTCGACCGAGCACACCTCTGTCGCTTGCGCAACAGAGCTGTACGAGTACGCTGGGACACACCCGATAGTAAGATTACGCCCCACCAAGGGCTTCCCGTCCAACGCCTACACTTTAGCCTCTCAGACTTTGATCTCCTCTCCACTGTTCCCCGCACCATGGGCCTGGAGGTGGTTTGCTTCAAGCCCGGGCCGTTCCGCGACAAGCGTCAGTGACACGACGAACAGGCTTAGGGAGTAAGACACAAACGACCCGTATGGCGAGGCTGTACGAGAAGTTTACGCTATCGCGCCTTTATAGAACGACCGTTAACGGATATGGCAATTGTCGTTGCACCGGCCTTGCAGGGCTTGCCTGTTGACTTTACAATGTTTGCAATCGTAGAGGAAAGCTCTTCGTTCCAGAAGTCGCTCGAGCTACTACAAGGTCATATTCGGTTTGCTTCGCGGCTACTCTCTTGTTTATTGCCAACCTCCAGGGCTGCCTCCCGATGGACCCGCAACAGTCTTTCGTGAAGTTTAATTGGTCTCCAAGCGACTCAGCCGCACTCCCCAAACATCTTCAACCCCGCGGTAGCCGCTCAGAACTTCCGACATCGACCTGACCTCAGAATTGCTGCTTCAGAGAGGTTCCTTACCCTTATCGAACGTGCCCGTCGAAGGTATGCCCGCCAAGCTACGAAAGTGGCTGTCGAGGTCGCGGGACGGCCCCCCAAGGCACGACGCCTGCGCCTCGCCCGCTGCATCATCGCAAGGTATGCCGAGCCCGGAACAGCGAAGAGGTTCTCGCTTTTTCTCACCTAACAAGCCTTGGTGAATGCAGATATACGACTTCCTGAGCATGCTGCTCCGCCTCCTGTTCAGCAAGCGACATGGGATGCTCGTCTGACTCCGGCCGCGCCGGCCAACCCGCCAGGTACCTCGCCAAGCACCTCGAGCGGAGACAGCTCTGAGCTCCTGGGCTCGTCGGAGAGGAGGGGCGACGAGAGCGAGGCGGTGACTCCCCCGGGGGTAACAAAGCTGGGCGAACAAATGGCGGACCGGGCGCAGAAGTCGACCACGGAACGTACCCTCTGGGACAAGGCATATGATGCTCTGAAGAAGGACAAGGAGGACAAGCACAGGTCCGAACGACTTGCCAAGTACGAGGATCTTTTGTCTCGGGTGCTCCTCAGAGGTTTGTGCTCTGCCTGACTCCCCGTCTTCCCTGTCCAGCTGTTTCCGATGGTCTGTTCTCGATTGCGCTGCCTAGAGGCTGACGAGAGGCGGCCCTAGCCAAGACGAATGCTCCACCAGCTCCGCACGAGAGAGAAGATGCCGCCGAGGTTTCGAACCAATTCTGTCCAGACGATGCGATCACGAACCACGACAAGTTGAAACAAATAACAGATCTTGGGCTGGAACACATGAAGGGTAAGAAGATCAGCGTCACACTGCTAGGACACGAACTCGTCCTGCAAGACCAGGTGAAAAACGTCGCCGTGGCTGTTGGGTGGGCCGAGGATTACGTCAAAGATGCCGTCAGCGGCCTGCCGTACGCGTCTATTGTCTGCGCCGGCGTCGCTCTTGTCTTGCCCCTCCTGAAGAACCCGGCCGCCGCCGAGGCCGCCAACCGGGAGGGTTTCACGTACGTCACGTCCAAGATGCGTTACTACGCCGCCATGGAGTCGCTTCTGTTACCCGAGGGCATGAATCCAGATCTCAGGGACAGCATTGAAGAGGATCTCGTGGACTTGTACAAACTCATCATCGACTTTCAGGTCCAGAGTGTACTGCGGTTTTATCAAAGCCGGACTAAGAACTTCTTCAGAGGGACTATCAACTACGACGGCTGGGCCAAGCTGCTTCAGGACATCAAGGACGGCGAGGCTGCGCTTCTTCAAAAGTCTGACGCGACCATATCCCGCACTGGTCTCCAAGAGTTGACGAAAGTCGCCCGAGAGACAGAGGCCTCGCGCAGGGTGCAGGAGGAAAAGCTCGGCCTTATTGCGAATGAGCTCCAAAAAATGCGTCGTGAACAACAAGAACGCCTTGCTTTACAGATGGCCGAGAAGGATCACGAGTGCCTGCGATACATACGTCTGACAAATCCCCGCGACGATAAAATGCGCATCGAGCACACTAAAGGTGGTCTGCTCGAGGACTGCTACAAGTGGATTCTTGACCACCCGGCCTTCCGAAGATGGAAAAACGAAAATCAAAGCCGACTGCTCTGGATCAACGGGGACGCCGGCAAGGGTAAGACCATGCTCTTGATCGGCATTATCAACGAACTGGAAAAACTGACGACAACCTTCGATACCGGCTTGCTCTCTTTCTTCTTCTGCCAAGGCACCGATACGAGCGTGAACAACGCCACGGCCGTACTGCGAGGGTTGATCTATATGTTGATCGTCCAGGAATACCGGTTGATTTCGCACCTACGGACTGAATACGATCGGGCAGACAGACTCCTTGAAGATAAAAATGCCTTTTACACATTGTCCGCCATATTTAAGGCTATGCTAAGGGACCCGCTGGCGACGGAGGCGTATCTTGTCGTCGACGCTCTGGACGAATGCGAAGGAGACTTGGCCCTTCTCTTAAGCTTGATTGCCGAGACAGCATCAACTCCATCCAGTCGGGTCAAGTGGATCGTATCTAGTCGAAATAGACCCGAGATCAAGCGACAGCTAGACCCCAACAACACCGACGTGAGACTCGACCTCGAGTTAAATGCCCAACTCGTCGACCACGCTCTTGACGTGTTTATCACCCACAGGATGACCACTCTCACATCAATAAGCCACGACCAAGCCCTACAGACCCAGGTCCGCGAGAAGATGCGCCAGGAGGCCAACGGAACGTTCCTCTGGGTAGCCCTCGTTTTCAAGGAGCTCCTCGAGTTCGAGGAGGTCGAATACCAGGACAGCGCCGACATCCTAGATGTGCTCGACCAGATGCCCGGCGACTTACCGGGTCTCTATGATCGAATGATGGAGCAGATTGGCCGACTCAAAAGTAAGGACCCGGAGTACTGCCGCTCCGTTCTCTCAGCAGCGGCTTTGGCGTACCGCCCGCTTCACTTGCGGGAGCTTCCGATTTTGTCTGGGATCGGGGGGCGCTTGGCCGAGACAGACAACCTGACAAGAATCATAAACAAGTGTGGCTCGTTCCTTACGATCCGAGGTGAGTATGTTTACCTCATTCACCAGTCGGCGAAGGACTATCTCACAAAGAACGCGTCGAACGCGTCGAACACGATCTTTCCCGCTGGACAAACGCCCATCCACTTCAAAATGTTCTCCCGCTCACTTGATGCTCTTTCAAAAACTCTCCAACGGGATATTTATAACCTCAGCCATCCCGGATTTCTCATTGAAGACGTCAAGACCCCAAACCCAGATCCGCTGGTGGCTGTGCGGTACTCCTCTGTCTACTGGGTTGATCATCTTTGCGAGGTCGAAGAACAGAGCTCTAAGCGGAAGATGGCGTTGTCCGATGACGGAGCAATCTGGTCTTTTTTCAAGAAGCACTTCCTCTACTGGCTCGAGAGCTTGAGTCTCTTGCATAAAGTTTCAGACGCCATACCATCTATCAGAAAGCTTCTGTGTATCGTCGATGTACGTCTATATCTTTATATCATTTAATTACATCAAGATACTAACATCAGCAGTCGACGCCCGGTGTGGACACTGAATTAGGCGCCTTCTTAAAAGATGCAGAGAAGTACACACTTAGCTACAGGTCGATCATCGAACGCGCACCCTTACAGATCTATGGCGCTGCTCTCGTATTTTGTCCGACCGAAACGAAGTTAAAACAACAATTTTGGAAGGAGCAGCTCCAGCCCATCAAGCCTATAACGGGTGTTGAAGACACTTGGGACCCCTGCCTCCTGACGCTGGAAAGCCATGGCAATCCCATCACGGCCGTCGCCTTCTCGCCAGACGGCACGACCCTCGCGTCGGCTGGTGGTAAAACGGTCCAGCTGTGGGATGCGAAGACGGGCGCGAACCGACAGACACTTGAAGGCCATAGCGACTTGGTTAAAGCCGTTGCCTTCTCGCCAGGCGGCACGACCCTCGCGTCGGCTGGCGGTAAAACGGTCCAGCTCTGGGATGCGAAGACGGGCGCGTACCAACAGACACTTAATGGCCATGGCGATCCCGTCACGGCCGTCGCCTTTTCGCCAGACGGCACGACCCTCGCGTCGGCTGACAATGACACGGTCCGGCTTTGGGAAACGAAGACGGGCGTGCATCGACACATATTTAAAGGCTATATAGGTCTTGCTACAGGCGTCGCCTTTTCACCGGACGGCACGACCCTCGCGTCGGCTATCGATAGCGCGGTCCGGCTTTGGGATACGAAGACGGGCGCGCACCGACAGACACTTGATAGCCATAGCGGGTGGGTTACGGCCGTCGCCTTCTCACCAGACAGCACGACCCTCGCGTCGGCTGCTTATGGCGATTTTAGGGTCCGACTCTGGGATACGAAGACAGGCGCGCACCGACAGACATTTGGAGGTTATAGCAGCTGGGTTAAAGCCGTTGCCTTCTCGCCAGACGGCACGACCCTCGCGTCGGCTGACTCTAGAATGGTCCGGCTCTGTGATGCGAAGACGGGCGCGCACCAACAGACACTTAAAGGCCATAGCAGGGCTGTCGCCTTCTCACCAAACGACATGGTCCTCGCGTCGGCTGACGATTACATGGTTCGGCTCTGGGATACGAAGCCAGACGCGTACCGACAGACACTTGGAGGCCATGATAACTCTGTTACGGCCGTCGCCTTCTCGCCAGACGGCATGACCCTTGCGTCGGCTTCTTACGACGACACGGTCCGTCTCTGGGATGGGAAGACGGGCGCGCACCGACAAACACTTGATGGCCATAGCGGGTGGGTTACGGCCATCACCTTCTCGCCAGACGGCATGACCCTTGCGTCGGCTTCTAGCGATCATACGGCCCGGCTCTGGGATGCGGAGACGGGCGCGCACCGACAGACACTCGATGGCCATAGCGGGTGGGTTACGGCCGTCGCCTTCTCGCCAGACGGCATGACCCTTGCGTCGGCTTCTAACGATCATACGGCCCGGCTCTGGGATGGGAAGACGGGCGCGCACCGACAGACACTCGATGGCCATAGCAGGTGGGTTACGGCCGTCGCCTTCTCGCCAGACGGCATGACCCTTGCGTCGGCTTCTAACGATCATACGGCCCGGCTCTG
>WNYD01000044.1:153454-245062 GCA_021396205.1 Sporothrix brunneoviolacea
CTGGGATGTGGAGACGGGCGCGCACCTGCAAACACTTACAGTCGACTATACTTTTGGATATCTGTCATTTTCAGACGATGGTCAATATCTCGAAACGGGCGGAGGATCGCTAAGAATTAGCTCGAACTCCAACGCTCTAACCGCTCGCCTAAATCAGAAGCCGGGGGTCTTTGTCAGCGGCAACTGGATTACTCAAAATGGTGAGAAGGTTTTATGGCTCCCTCCGAACTACCGGGCGATGTGTACTGCAGTCCATGAACGTATACTTGTGCTAGGGCATGATTCCGGCCAAGTAACATTCTTTCAAATCGCTTTTCCCTAGATAGTTTCGCAACATCTGCCGCTCGACCGCTTCCAAGCCAGCTTTGGATTGGCAACTAGTATTTTTTATTCTGGTTTCTCTTTAAACTAGGGGCCTAGGAAATAACGTTAATATAGACCTCTCATTATTACGTTCTAGTATTTCCCAGTTGATTCCACTTTATTTGTCAAGAAACAATTGTTCATTTGGGCGATATCACAAGTAATTGGGCTTGTAAAGGCATTTACGAAACTATTACATCACAAGTCTACCGACACCCCTATTCACAAGGTCGGCAACCAGTCGCCTAGACGCCGAACTCTCGCCATCCTGACATTACTCCCAGCTTGTTGCCACAGTCCCATGCATAAATAACTATAGACTAAACCACCCTTTCTAAGCTATCGGAAAGTGCTCTGCAAGCTGAAGTCTATCTTCCTTCAGTCAATATAATTCTATTCGGTGTCCAATTCTATTTGCCGCGCCACGCACTCAGCCTCTGGCTTTCCCTTTACACTCCTTTAAAGCCCCTGCCCTCAGGAACATATACACGTTTTAAGTTACTTGAAGTTATACACATTCTGTTGTAACGTAAACAACGCAGACAGTACTGGCAGCGCATGTCTGTGCACACCTGCGTAGACATGCTTAGCGGCTGTGCCAGCATATGCAGCGCCGGTGCTTGGCCCTTACAGACGGCTCGTGATTTTTAGGGCACAAAATGAGCAGATTCGTGTCATATGTCAGGAGAACGAAGACGAAGAAAGGGTGGCGGGAAAACGTACGTAGAAACCAGAGCTGTGACCCCATTTCTGGGCTGTCCACCAGGAGATCCACAAACTCGTCAGGATATTGGTGGCCTGGGATAGAATAAGCAGCACTAGGATAAGAGGGGCCACCATAACCGAGCCCGCAGCTTGGAGGTGTGCCAAGTATACGCTCCACGACCACCTTCTTCGATGCCCTCTCTTCCGCCTGCATCAGGGCGGCGCCGGCCCCAGCATCCACCAAAATGCTGTTCTTCGTCGGCTTCCAAGGCTCGCCTGCTTGGTGCCTTTGGCCCTCTCCAGTCGGATGTGGGGAACCCCCGTTCTCCGAATATTATCCGCACGCCAGGTCAGCAAGCTTCAAATACACAACGTGATAGGACGCCAATCCTGAGCATGGACGTTGTCTAGGTCCAATGTGGTCCCGGGCCCACTGCTCCATCCTGAGCTGGCTGGCGTTCCGGCGGCTCGCAACACGCATGTTGCCACGTGATGCAGCTCCGATATGTATCGCCCGATGGGCATGTAAGTCCGCGTCCTAACACAAGCCAAACTCAACTAAAAACCGTGCCCGTCCATGATGTTCCAGGATAAGCGCGAGACAGGAGACCCAGCCAGTTAAGATCCTCTGCACACGCTAGTACGCCGGGCCATAATACAGGGACCACGGACACAACAGTTGGAACGGGCGCTCTCTTAGTTGCGATATTAATTACTGCCTGCCTGCAGACCATGCCCCGTCAACTGTGTTCATTAAAGTTTCATATCTGCTGGAGCACAACGAACCATGGGTAGTTCACTCGATAAGTTTGAGGCTCTCCTCCGCCAGCACCCTCATATCACATATGCGACGCCGTCCTCGGCCGGCTATGCTTCCCTGCGCGAAGCCTATATCATCGGCACCCCTGCTGAGCCGATCGCGATCGTCCGCCCTCGAACAGCCGAAGACGTGGCACTGATTGTTTCGTACGCGGTGGCTGAGCAGATCCCAGTCACAGTTCGCAGCGGCGGCCATGATCTGTTCGGGCGCTGTTTTGCGACCGGCGCCATTGCCATCGACATGCGTGACATGCGGTCTGTCCGCATCGCCCCCGATCAGAAGACGGCTACTATTGGCGGCGGCATTCTCGCCTCGCACCTCTCCGGAGAGCTTGGCCGGCACAAGCTCGCTATAGCAGTGGGGTCGGCCCCAACCGTCGGCTGGGTCGGATGGGCCACGCACGGGGGGTATGGGCCCTTCGTGGCAAACTACGGTCTTGGCGTGGACCAAATACTTGGAGCGACGCTCGTCAACAGCAACGGTGACATTGTAGAAGCAGACGACCTCATGCTGGACGCCCTCCGGGGCGGCGGCGGCTGCATCGGAGTCGTCGTCGACGTGACCATCAAGGTCTATCCGCTTGACCAGGTACGAGAAAGCAGCGCTTGTTTCACTCTTTGGCGTTCCGTCTTCCTGCCTCCCTGACCATGCTGTTGCTTTGCTGCACAGGTGCTTGGTGGCGTACTCGTCTTCAGAACCGACGTCGTCGGCGCTACGCTGAGAAAGTTTACGGCAGGCTACGAGAGCCTGGCCGCGGAGGGACTCCCTGACGCCCTTGGCATCCAGAAGAGCTTCGTCAACACTCCATTCGGCAGGTCTTTCACGGCCCTGTTCGTCTGGAGCTCTGATGATCTTGATCTTGGCTACGCCTGGCTCGAGAAGATCAAGAGCTTGGGAGACGTCATACACGACAGTGTCGTCCCCCGAACCGTCCAGGAATGGCTGGACGACTCTGGTGCCTTCGTGCCCAAGTCAGCCTACGGTGGTAACTGCACGGTAAGTTTCCAAAGCTTCACGGACGAGGTCATTGCCACCGTCGCGGAGCACATCGGAAAGATGCCGACCGACCCCGCAACGCTGTTCTCGGTGCACCAGCTGCGCGGCAAGTCGGCCTCTTTGCGCGCTGGCAGCGTGTTTGGGGCGCGTGCTCCCCACTACGTTTTTGAGCTCATCGCCACCTCGAGCACGCAAGAACAGGCGCAGATGTCTTGGGCATGGGCGACGAATTTTCGCGATGCCGTCGGACAGACAGCTGCAGACAATGTCTGTCCTTTCACCTACATATCCCTGACGCCGCCCGGCGATGCCAACTATGCCGCCATGTACGGGCCGGGCTGGGAGAGGCTCGTGGAAATCAAGAAACGGTATGATCCTGACAATGTGTTCCGATATGCCCTGCCCCAATTTGCTTGACTGGACACAAACGCAGATATCAATATAAATAATACATATATTCTATACATGTACTCGTCAAATAATGCTCCCGACTTCTGACTCTTCTAGAAAAGAAACCCGTACGACAGTGTAGTCCAAGTTATTTCGCACCGGAAATAGCATAAAAAATAGATGGAATAAATAAAAGGTGGTCTGAGAAAGACTCGGCTGACAGTCTAGTCTACACAGGAAACTAGTTAGGAACAGAGGTTCTATGCCAAGACGAGTTACCAATGAAATGAAGAGCTGTGCATCAAGTTATCGATGCCCTCTCCCACCGTACCCCTGAGTATCATCACATCGCCGTCTGTGGATGTGTTCTAGTTAATTGTTGTGCAAACTAAGTACAACTACATTGCGAGGGGGAGCCAAAAAAAATACAGACAAAGTGAGAACTAAACTATGTGAACAAGAAAAGCTTTGATGGTAGAGAGTCCCGTTTGGCACAAGGATACGAGATCTGATCTAATCGATGCGCACGGCGCTGGACACATCCGGAACGCCGACACCGGACACAACCTTGGCGCTGATCACTTCGTACACGGGGATTTCTGCCAGGCGGGAAACGACGTGGTGCAGCGTGGGCAGCGCGTCCCAGTCGCCGGCGTCGAAGCTCACCGTCGCCTTGCCGGCGCGCCACACCTTCTCCACCTTGGAGGGCACCACCTTGGACTCTTCCGCGTGCGGAACAAAGGTGGCGTGCTTCACGTCGGCCTTGCCGCGGTCGCCCACGCGGGGGATGTACTTGTACGCGAAGATGCCGTCGTCGGCCTCGCCGCCGATGGTGCCCTGCTCCGTCGCGGCGCTGTCTTCGACGAGGTCCTCCAGGGCGAAGGAGCCGAAGGTGACGCCCTCCCACCCCGTCTGGATGCGGTACGAGCTGGCGCGCCGGTACAGGTCGATGGAGCAGTACAGCTTCGGCATGCCGAGCTCCTCTCGCCCGCTGACGATGGGGTCCGTGAGGCTCTCGAACAGGACCGGGAGGTAGGTCCCGTTGAGCACCTCGCCGCTCTTCTTCGTGTACTGCACGCCGTGGATGTAGAGGCCGAGGTGCCGGTAGCCGCCGCCGCCGAGCCACTGCATCTTGTTCAGCGTCGTCTGCGAGAAGCTGGCGTACGCGACCGTGCCCGGGGTCTTGAACCTGAACGACTCGGCGGGGAACAGGTTCTGCAGCATGGTGCGCGAGGTCTTGAACTTGATGGATGCCGTGGTGAAGGTCGAGTGGGTGGCGACGCGCGGCGCGCCCTCGAAGGTCTGGCGCGGGCCGGGCATCGGGCCGAACGAGATGGGCATCCGCCAGTAGAGGTGCGGCTTGCGAGCCCAGTCCCACTTCCGATACAGGTTCATCGAGTGGTCCCACTCGTCGTGGCCGAAGTTGTACATGGTGTATTCCATCACTGCGCTCTGGTCAGTGTTTACTGTTCTCCGCTGGGGGACGACCGACTTCATAGCAGGGGATAGGTGAACAGAACTTACTGTCTACTCCTTCTCCGCCGTTGTTGACGTCTCTGCCGGCGAGGCGGGAATAATGCTGAATCTTGTTGGCGCGCGTGTAGCGGAAAGACTCGTAGAGCTGCAGACGCTCTGCGACGTCCTCTGGCTTTGTTCCCTTGGGAAGAACGACGGCCAGACTGGCGGCGTCTTCCATGGCGACACCGGCACCCTGACCTTGATGAGGGAGGAACGGATGGGCAGCGTCGCCCATCAAGGCAAGGCGATCACACGTCCAGGTCGGCAGGACGTCCATGTCCAGCAGCTCCCATACTTTTAGCGTCTCCGCGTCGGCCTTGTCCAGCAGAGCCAAGAGTGCCGGGCTGAACTTCTCGTACACCTGGAGCAGCTTCGCTTTGTTGGCTCCCGAGTTCCAGTCTAGATCGCTTATCAGTATCCCCTCTTCATATAATCCAACTACAGCGTGAAGCAGGAACCTACCGTCCATTTTTGCCTCGGAGTCCTCGCGCGGATGAATGCAGACGAAATTCAGCAGCTTGTTGTCTACGCAGGGGTACATGACGACCCGCCGGTCGGGACCGAAGAAGATGACCAGCTCGCCGGACTTTTGAGCAAACTGGGCGGTCACCGGATCTGCCAGGGCCTTCTCCCGCGACACCAAGAAGCGGAAGGCACTCTTGCCGGAAGGCTTCGTCGTGATGTTGCCGCCGGGAATCTTGGACCGTGTGGTAGACTGGAAATGAACGTCAGCGGGCCGACAGTCTTTGCGTGACACACGATTCTGGCGTGAAGAAAGAGGGTTGGGCTTACGTGAACACCATCAGCACCGATAACCACATCACCTTGGACTTTCTCTCCGCTTGCGAGCGTGACCGTGCCAGAAAACGCGTCGACGTCAACGACGCGGCTCGACGTCTTTAGGACGGCCGGGGGCCCCTCCAGCGTGCTATCCTGAGCTCGCCTCTTAAGTTCTTCGTGCAGGTGAACACGATGGCACAAAAGCCAAGGCTGAATTCCCAGTTAGCTCATTCCCGCCAATATAAAATAGCTCGCCTTGGGGGTTCGGGGAATGGGAGGGTTGCATACGTGCTGCCAAAGCTTATTTGGCCCTTCGAGCTCGACGTGCCTCGTCTGATTGCCGGCCAAGTCGTATTCGGTTAACTAGTGACGATGAAGCATAACACCGGTCAGCAGGAAATCTTAAGGGGGGATGGAGCCCAGACAGAAGACGGTCCACGCGCTCACATATTCCATGGCGTTGGCTCCCAGTTTTTCGGCATAGATGCCAATGTTCCGGAGAATGCCATTGGCATTGGGTGCCAGATGCACGGCGGCACCCAGCTCGTTCGCGAAGCGGGATTGTTCCAGCAACGTCACACGATGGCCGTTTCGTCTCAAGAAGACAGCTGCCGTCAGGCCACCAATGCCCGCGCCAACAATCACGATGCTGAGACTGCCTGGTGCAGCATCGGCAGCTCCCGCCCCATTGGTGTCGCCAACACCGTTTGTGTAGCCATTCGTGATGACGGGGATTGCACCGTTCGCAGCCATCTTTCTCCTCGTCGGCAATGCTGTGGCTAGCTGTTCTCTAAAGTTTTCAAAAGGCGAAGGTGAGTAGATCGAGAGGCGGAACAATCGCAAACAGGCGGCAGACGACGGCAGAACAAGAGGACCAAGTGAGTGAAGTAAAAATGGACAAAGAGTCTTGTCAGGTAAGAGCGAGAGATCAATAGAGAGGCAGAGAGGTGCCGATAGAAAAGAGCCCCAGGAACAAGGCGCGCAGAGCTTGCCGCGGGTGAGATGAGATTCGCATCCGCATCTCCAGGAAAGTCCGTGCCAAGCTGGCAGCGGAAGTGTTCTGCAGCTCTGCTGGCGCAGTCGGGATTTCCCATGATCTCCTTGTCTCTGGAATATGCCGACTGGGGCGTGGGGAGCACCAGTGGTCCGCTAGAGGGCCAAGTGGGGGAACGGGACGGGAAGTGGTCATGATGAAGCTGTAAGAAAGACGACCGACCGCTGGCTAGTTCGCCTCCCCCGGAGCTAGCCGCGGAGAGTTGGTACAGCTCCGATCGCCCGAGGTCTACGTTTCCTTGATGTAATGCGACTTCTGCTCGGTCGCACAGCCAGCTTAGCCAACCCAGCCAACCTCCAAGCAAAACTCCAGCCAGACCCCGGCCAACCGCAGACCCCCTCCCCGCCCAGCCAGCCGCAAACCCCAACCCACCTACAAACCATGGCTTCTGCCGCCGGCCCCAAGGTCGCCCTGGTCACCGCAGGCAGCGCGGGACTGGGTGCTGCCATTGCCCGCACGCTGGGCGTCGACTGCGGCATGAGCGTCGTGATTAATTATGCGCACAACGCTGACCGCGCGAACACCGTGCTCGCATCCCTCCGGCAGGAGACGGCGGCCCGCCGGCGCCCGTCGGACGCTTCCAAACCTCCTGGTGCTCCGCATCAGACTTTCCATGCCGTCGCCGCCGACCTGCACAAGCCCGACGAGATTGCCCGGCTCGTGCGGGAGACGCTGGCGCTGACGGGGGGCCGGCTGGACGCGGTGGTCAGCAACGTCGGCTGGACGCGCATGACTGACTTTGCGGACCTGCGGCAGGGCACCGTGGAGGAAGACTGGGACCGCTGCTTCGAGGTCAACGTGAAGGGCCACCTCAAGCTCTTCAGCGCCGTCCACGACGCGCTGAAGGAGGCCCCGGACGGCGTTTTTATCAGCACGGCCAGCGTCGCCGGCGTGAAGCCCAGCGGCTCCAGCTTGGTTTGTTTCTACGCTGACCAGTCTCTTTTTTTTGTCTTTCTGTTTTCATTCGCTGACCGACATTTCCATCTCAGCCGTACGCCGTGACGAAGGCGGCGCTCATCCATCTCGTCAAGTCTCTCGCCGTCATCGCGGCTCCGGACGTCCGTGTCAATTGCGTGTCGCCCGGGATCATGCTCACGGTAAGTGCACGCCGCCCCTGGCCCATGATCATGCTATGGACAAGCACCGCGGTCTAACCAGTTCAATGTGATCTCCCCAGGATTGGGGCATGACATTTCCGCAGGAGAAGTTGGACAAGGCCAAAGCGATCAACAAGCTGAACCGGTTTGCCACGGTCGAGGACGTTGCCCGCCAAGTCCGCGTGTTTGTCGAGAGCAACACCGTCACCGGCCAGAATGCCGTCATCGATGCTGGCTTCTCTTTGTAACTCACACGTGCATCGAATGTGCCAACGAGCATTGCATACGGCGATGGATTGGGTCCTGCATAGACTGCATCTCGTAGATGCCCAGATAGACCAACCAACAGAACCACTTCAATACAGTCTCGTCCGTGTCTTCTACCTGTCCCATGAACGGTGCAGAGTTGCGCATAGGGAAGGCGGAGAGGTAGCCAAGAGAGCAGCAAAAGCTCCTTTTAAATTGTCAGTCTAAACTGGCTACGTCGTACGCCTTATGGTTCATGCCAAGGACAACTGGACCTGATTTTAGTAACACTTCTAACTATGCGGGGGGGTACAATGGGGAAGACATTCAAATGTAGAAAAATAAAATAAAAAACGGTTAATGCTTATTATTTGATATATATAGATTGCTAAATAATATTAATTAAGTAATAAATAAGAGAATAAGAATGGTATGGAAAATAGGATTAATCGCTAATCGCAAAACAAAAAGGGGGGGGGGCTTGGCTTGTAGGGATGTGGAGGAAGACAGAGGGCCCGGTGGCCAGACACAGAGACTCGATTTGTCGTCGAACATCGAACGACGTGCACCCGCCCATGCGCCAGCGCTATTTTCTAGCCCGAGAAACCGCCGACGTCGACAACTTAAACACAACACAGCTCCCTCACTGTGGACGAAATATGGACTCCAAAAATGGCTAATCACCAAGACGCCCTCTCCGCTCTCCCCTATCGCCCTGCCCCCTCTACCCCAATGGCTCTCCCAAACCCCCTCCCGGATCTACCTCCGTCCTTCCCCATCCATTGGAGGGGCGATGTTCACTATGAACATGCCCGCGTCGGCCGCGTGTTCAACCTCGCGCGGCCCGACCGCTTCCCCCTGGCCGTTGTCGAGGCCAAGCGCGAGGAACACATCGTGGAGGCCGTGAAGCTCGCCAAGAAGCTTAACTGCCGCGTGTCCGTCCGCTCCGGCGGCCATAGCTGGGCCGCATGGAGCGTGCGGTCGGACGCCGTGCTCATCGACCTGGGCAAATACTTCGAGTGCTCGTACGACGCGACGACGTGCATTGCCAAGGTCTCGCCTAGCACCACGGGCCGCATGCTCAACACGATCCTGGGCCACCACGGCCGCCTGTTTCCCGGCGGCCACTGCCCCGACGTCGGCATTGGTGGCTTCGCCCTGCAGGGAGGCATGGGCTGGAACTGCAAGGTAGGTAGCATGGACAGCGAACGTCTCTGCTGTCTCTCCTATCTCTGCCATCGCTGGGTACACGCTGACCGACAACTGCCGAATTGCAGAACTGGGGATGGGCCTGCGAGAGGGTTCTCGGCGTGGACGTCGTCACGGCCGACGGCGAGCTGCTGCACTGCGACAAGAACGAAAACACCGACTTGTACTTTGCCGCCCGAGGGGCCGGGCCCGGTATGCCTTGGACGTTGCGCCGCCTTCACCCCGTATTGAGATGATTTTTGTTTCTGACGCGTCCCGGACAGGATTCCCGGGCGTTGTCACCCGCTTCTACCTGCAAACGCTGCCCACGTTTTCGTGCATGCGGTCGGCGGCATACATCTACAAGAAGGAAGACTACCGCAGAGTGCTGAGCTGGATCACAAAGGTGAGAGACAGTTTCGTGCTGGCGCAGATGGGCCGGAAGACATACTGACCGACCGACCCGTAATAGCTGGCGGAGGACTACGATCCAGACACCGAGATCGTGGCTGTGTCATCCTACGGCGGCGGAGGCGACGAAATTACGATTTTCGTCCTCCTGCTCACCTTCAAGAACAGCGAGGAAGACGCACGCAAGGCACTGCAGGTGGCTGAGGACTCCCACCCCTCAGGCAACATCGGCGGCTGGTTCATGAAGAAGACGAGTCTGCAGGAGGAGTACGACGACCAGGCTGCCGCCAACCCGGAAGGCCACCGCTACTGCGCCGACAATGCGTACATTGCCAACGACGCCGACGTGGTCTCGGTGCTGGAGACTGCCTTCACCACGCTCCCAACAAAAAAGACGTTCGCCTTGTGGTATTCCATGGCGCCGTGCAGCCGCCGAAAGCTGCCCGACATGGCGCTGAGCATGCAGTCGGACCACTACTTCGCCCTGTACACGGTCTGGGAACACAAGCACGACGACGCTGCGAACCGAAGCTGGGTCCGAGGCATTATGAAGGGCGTGGAGAGGCACTCCGTCGGCGCGTACCTCGGCGATTCCGATTTCCAAGTGCGCCAGACCAGGTTCTGGGGCGAAGAGCAAGGGCAGCGGCTGATGAAGATCAGAAAGGAGCGCGACCCCCATGGCAGAATCTGTGGCTTCCTCGACGAGGGAGACCGGGCGGGCGTGGATGGGCTGAAAAACGAACACCACTGGCTCCTGTAAGAGCTAGATTTTTTGGTTCCTTTTCTTTAGAAAAACGATCTTGAGAATTAAGTTGCGTCCTTCTGCTCGTAGCTACAGTGTACAATGAAATCCCGTTGTCCAAAAACAATTAACATATCCACTGACGTACATGGCTTTGGGGACGCAATGTCCCCCTGGATTTCTCGGGCCCGTCCTTTCGCTCTGCGCGCGCGAGCGAAAGACCATTCGGGGCATTCCATGTCCCCCGATGAGAAAGCCCGGGCTTTTTCCATGCTCAGTAGCGCGATTCGACCAGCGCCTCGGCTTATGGGGACCACCAAGCCGAGTCGCCCCTCAGGGGCACGCGGCCAGCAGCCTCATGGAGACGAGGGTCGTTTTGCAGTTCAGAAACAACACCATGCTGTACTGTGCCTAGTGCTGCCGCAGAGAGATGAAGAGACATAAGATCACTAAGACCACCCTGCTTTCGATCCCAGCCTGAGCTAACTGTACTGTCCCCAGACTCTCGATTTGCAGCCCACGGCCTCCTCTCCTAGTGACGAACCCCAAATTTGCTCGGCCCCACTGCCCTTTTCGTCCGTCCAATTCCAATTCTCTCTGAGGCCTGTCGTTCCCGAGACACTATTTTCCCAGCTGCCAAACATGTCTGATTTGGAGACCCCACAGCGGCCGGAGGCGACGCAGACGCAGACCCTCGCTGGCAAGGTTGCTGTGGTGTCTGGCTCCAACAGCGGCATCGGCCTCGCTATTGCCCAGGAGCTGTCGGCGCGTGGAGCATCGGTAGTGATCAACTACCCATTCCCGGATCTCAAGGAGGCCGGCGACAAAGCGGAAGCGACACTGGCGACGCCCGGCCTCGCAGTGTGCGCCGACATCTCCACCCTCGAAGGGCCGGCCGCGCTGGTCGCGGCCGCGGTGGCGCGCTTCGGCGCCGTGGACATTGTGGTCAACAACGCGGCGCTGGCCGTGAACCTGCCGTTCGAGGAGCAGACGACCGCCCACTGGGACACCATGGTCAACCTGAACGGGCGCGGCACGTTTCTCCTGACGCAGGCCGCCCTGCCGCACCTGCGGCGGCCCGGCGGCCGCATCGTCAACATCGCCTCCATCTCGGCGCGCGCGGCGCCGCCGCTGCAGACCATCTACGCCGGCACCAAGGGGATGGTCGAGTCCTTCACACGCGTGTGGGCCAAGGAGCTGCCGCCCAAGTACGGCTGCACCGTCAACGCCGTCTCGCCCGGCCCGACCATGACCGAGGGCTTCCTCGCCGCGGGCGAGGAGGCCATGAAGGTGCTCGGCCCCGCCATCGAGGCCACGCCCGTGGCCAAGCGCATGGGCGAGCCGGGGGAGATCGCGTACGTGGTGGCCTTCCTGTGCGAGGAGCGGGCGCGGTGGGTCAACGGGAGCCAGATCTTCGCCAACGGGGGGCTCTATGTAGACTAGTCCGTTGTTGCCCACACAGTTATGCAGTTGAAAAGACCTAAAAATCGCGTGTCCTTGAATTCAAACAGTACGCGAATGTATGCCTCCTTCCTAGCTTGATCAGCAGTTCCAGATTCGCTGTCGCGTCCGCTCTGCGCTCGCTTTCTCTGGCTCCCTGATTAGTTTTTGCCAACAATTCCCGTTGTATGTCCACACCTCAATAGAAGCATCGGGTTGTGGGGGTGTGGAAGTTGTGGGGAAGTTGGAGAATCTGGGGTAGGCAAAAAAAAAAAGGGGGGGGGGGGCCTTGGTAGCAGAAATGGAATTCATCCTCCTGCACGACATGCCCAGGCTGCTATGCGTTTCTCACGGCTAGAAACAAATAAACTGGAGGGATTGCTCACAACAGAGACAACCAAGCAGGATTTATCTTCCCAAACTAGCAACTCGGCTGTCCCCGCGCATCCGTCCCTTCTCTTTGAATACTCCTCCTAAAGACAATTGTATCAATACGAAGGAGCAGCAACGTGGTCTATGGGAACAGCAATGGCAGTCACCAGCATGGCTGAGGCCGCATGCGATGAATATGGATGAGTTCCGGGACTCGCCCAGACAGGAATCTTCCTAGGGGACGACACTCTACGTGACTGTGTTCTCCAGGTGGATCAGCCTCTTCGCGCGGCTCGCCAATTTCGATGCCGCCTTTGGCGGTACTCTTATCATGGGTCCTTACAAGAAGGCCTTCAGAACGTGCGCACCACCGCCTCTGCCAACGGCGTGTCGACGGAATCACGCGCCGTCCAGAAGTCCTTGATCCAGCTCACATTGTCATGATGTACTATATTTTAGGCAGGTTTGTACACCATACAGAAACCAGCGCTCTTTTGTGCCGGTGGTGACGGGGATAGAATGGCATTGAGTTGACATGGAAAATGATTGTCCAGACGACAGCATGCTAGGTATAGCGGGGAGGTCGATTCGCACAAGCTTCGAGTTGGAGGTAAAGATGCAACAAGTTCCGAATCCCACAGGCGATTGGGGATTCGACCGGAAGAAGCTTCGTCCCGACCTGCGGCCTATGTGAGCCGTGAGGGGATGGTGGAAATACGTGTCCCAGCCAACGCCAGGGTACAAAGAAGGATGATACATCTCCTTTACTTCGACAGCATACAAGGGTCTCTCCTGTAACTAAATTGCATAATTTCCTACGTCCTAGGCATGCTTATGTTCTTAGTCGATTCCATATTTGGTCTTTGGTGCATTTTACCTACTCTATCGGAGGGAAAATGAAATGCCGTAGGGCCGGGGATGGTTGACCTAGAGCTTGAGGTTTCCCCATTTTTATGTCCATTGGGGAAGCTCGCTCAATCCTTCGACGTAGTCTCCCGGCCCTCCACCTCGGAACAACCACCTCAACAAAGCCCCGGCCTCCGTTAGTTCTGTTCAGGCCAAGCCAAACCTGCAGGCAGTGCGTAAAACAGGGTCTACCCATGCACCCGGGAAATGCCTGTGCATATATAAAGTGAATCTTAACTGACAGGCCCTCTTGAAGCGGGGATATCCAATGATCAAAATAAAACCAATAACAAAAACCACTCCACAAGGCAAGCAGTGCCTCCCATCCCTGGACACAGTCTCTGACCCTTGATCATGGCGACGGCGAAAGACATACGCCCGGTGAACCGGTTCATCACAGGGCACACGGCCGACGGAACGGCCGTTTTTCTCGACACTCTCCCAGAGGCGGCCCCGTATGTCCCGCTCCCAGACGGTGCCGAGTTCGCGCTCTGCTACGCGACCAACCAATTTCCCGTCGACATGAGCGCCGACAAGGACCTCAACACCTACCAGGGGTACATAGAGAACCTTCCCGGCATCACAATCTCGACGGGGACGGTGCTGCGGGTGGTGGACATGATGCCGGGCGCCCTGGCGCCGATGCACCGGACCGTCAGCCTGGACTACGGCGTGGTGCTGGAGGGCGAGGTCGAGCTGATTCTGGATTCGGGCGAGAAGCGCTTGATGAAGCGCGGTGACATGTCGATCCAGCGCGGCACCAACCACACGTGGAAGAACACGAGCGAGACAAGTTGGGCGCGCATGCTGTACGTGCTGCAGCCCGCGCTGCCGCTGACGGTTGGGGGGCAGACCTTGGGCGAAGACACGGGCTCCATCCCCGGCGTTCGGGCATCAGATTAGCCTCTCCCTGCGTCTGGAACGCATTCAATTCGCATTTAGCCCGTAACATGGTTCTTAGAACGAATAGATCATTACAACCCTCCGCCATCGTGCAAGTTCCCCGTACTACAGCTCCCGTACTCCTATCGTTTGACTCCACAATGCCTTGTGCACAGCATGCCTCGGTCGGACAAGCCGGCCGAGAAGCGTAGAGCTCCCAATGTTCTCCGAATCGTCCCCCTCATCCCCCGCATCCCGTGCCGTGGAGCTGTCTCCCCTGTCTGTCGCGGCCAGATGAGAGATTTGCTCGCACATCGGGGGTTGCCAATGGAAAGCACTGCGACCACAGAAAGCTTGGGCCGAAATAGCGTTTCCAGGAAGGGTCACAATTGATACGATTCTCTGCTGCCCATGTTTCTGAGTTCATCTAGCCTCCTCTACGTTCCATCACCCCCCAGCTCGTCTAGTTTTCGACAGCTGCCTCTAAAGTCACCTAAACTAAAGTCACCAGGTATTTAGCGGCACACCTAAACGTGGCTTTGGCGACTAAGGTTGCTCCGGCCTACGCCCCGCGATATCGACCTCTTCCTGACCCTGCGGCACATTGATCCGTCTAACAAGGATGTATTTTAATTGTACACGGGCACAGCCGGCGATTCAATCCGGTTTCCTCTGGCGAAGGGCCGGCTCCGCGTCAGCCTGCGGAAGACCAAGTCCGGAACATCTCAAGAATCGACCGCGGCGGCCTTGGCGGCATAATACGGACAAATAGATATACGATTTAATAAATACAAAATTATACTTTCGAGCCTTGGGAGCCCTATTTCCGTTGCGTTTAAAAATATTGCCTTTCTCTTCCCGGTGGCCATTTTAGGCCACAGTTGTCTCCCCGGCGGGCGCCCAGCTGCCAATGGTGAACTGGCTGTTGCACATGTTGGTCAGCTCCCACGTCTCCGCGTGCAGCACTCCCGGCTGGCCCTCGTCCTCCGCGCCCCCGGCCACGCCCGCCACGAAGCACGCGGCCATGAAGTGGTCGTCCGTGGCGTGGGCGTCGCGGAACCGCGGGTGCTTCACCAGCCGCGTGACGGCGCGCCGGAGGCGCTGCCCGCCGCCGAGGCGCAGGCAGTCCTCGACGCTCTGCCGGAACTCGAGGGCCCAGGCGTCGGGCGCGGTGGGCTGCGCGAAGTTGTCGTAGTGGTCGATCATGGGCGCCCACACGTTGCGGTAGAGGTTGTGCACGGCGCCGCCGGAGCCCATGACCAGGTAGCCCTCGGCGCGGAGGCCGCGCAGCGCCAGGCCGGCGCGCATGTGGTAGTGGGGGTCGTAGCGCGGGTTCATGGACACGATGGTCGTGGGCGGGCAGCCGCCGGGGAACATGCGGATCAGGACCAGGTAGGTGTCGTGGATCCAGTCGAACGTCGGGTCCTCGCGCGCGTCCAGGCCGGCGGCGCGCAGCAGCTCGACGCACCGGCGGCCCGTGGCCGGGTCGGGGTTGAGAGCGTAGTCCTTGTACTTGCTCGGGTGCACATAGGCCACGGGCGACTTCGTCGGGGCCGGGTTCGTGGCCACCTCGATGCAGTCGGCGGAGCTGGCCCAGTGAGCTCCCTAAACCAACCCAACATTCGCACAACCTATCAGCTCTCTAGGCATCTTGATTTCGGGAACAGGGCGGGGTCCGTCTCACCATGATGACAACGCCCTTGATGTTGTGCGCCAGAGCCTCGTCGCCGCACTTCTTCCAATAGTCTGCTGACTCCGACGCCTCTCCCAGCATCATTGTCGATCCATGGGAGAAGAAGTGGACGGGAGGAAGCCCGTTACTCCTGCTGTGGCTCATGATGTGCGCTGTGGCTACGGTTCAGCTTCGGGGTTTTTTGTCTTGTGTTTTTTTCTTTTCTTTGCCTATCGTATAGGTGCATGGGGTTTTCATGCGTCCTGTTCCAACAAGGGCAAGAAGACGCAGAGACGACGGACAGCAGATGATTTCGACGTCCATTGCCTTCTCGGCCCCCGAGTAGTGATCCGCTGTGGGATGCACCTTCAGTCGGGATAGGAGATACTGGTTGGTGGACAAGTCAGTACTGTGTCTCGGGGCGTGTTTTCCACGTTGCACACTGTTCGGCATGCGGGACAGAGAGGGGAGGAAAAAGGGGGCGGCGCGAGGAGGCCCGGGGTAACTACTCCACTTTCCGACCACGCCAGGTAAATTATCTCCACGTCCCGACGATGCTTGCCCGCTGACCCACAGGCGACTACGAAGAGACAAGGGACTACGTCGTGACAGTGCAGGTGCTTTCGCCAAAAGAAAGGCTTTTTGGTAAAATGAATCATTGAATAATGCATACAGCGTCTCTCGGCGTTGTGCCATAACAAACGACCCTCTGCCATGATCGTCTTGCCCTCCCTCTCCATTTTTCCCTCTTCCTATCTGCCGGCCGTGTCATCTTGTGTTCGGCTCTCTCGCCTCAGGACTCCGCGCCGATCGCATATCGGAAGATCCTGTCATTCAGTCTCCCCCCTGTCGCGCGCCATATCGAATTCACGGTCTGCATACCCGGATTAGATTAGCCGTCTCACAAAGTAGTCCGTCTCGGCAGAGAAGGATCAAAAAAAGGGAGGAGCGATAGTACTCACGGCGTTGATTCTCACACCCATGAGCATGATCCCCACGAAGACCCTCTCGCCGTTGTTTAAGAATACGTACCGCTCGGCGGGATCGAGCTGGTAGTCGATGGGCCGGTGCGGCGGCACGCGCCTGTAGTTGGTCGGCCAGCCGGCCGGATTGGTGGCGGCTGCGGATGCGGCGCGCTGGTTCGGCGCTCTGGCCGCGGTTTCGTTGGCAGCGGCGTCGTCGGACGCCTGGACAGAGCGGGTATAGTGGAGTTCGTAGTCCGCAAGAACATTCCGGGCGGTGCGGTAGACCGTCTCGTCTTCCGTTGTCGTTACCGACATTGTGACCAAGGCGGAGAGTTTCCAGTGGAAAGACAACGGCAGTGAGTTGCTTTGTGTATGTCGTTGTCCAAAACAGCTGGTGCTCGCTAGCGAAGGACGAAGAAATAATCAGACGGCGAGGCACGTGAGAAGGGGGAACAAACAGCAATTGCTCAGCTTGCAGTTAATTTGGCGAACAAGGGCATCGTAAAAGAAGCAGTAAAATGCTTCGGGGGTGGTCAGGGCATGTTGGGGCACGCCTCACCTGGGGTCCTGCCAGCGAAGAGAGCTGTGGAACGCGGAGAAAGTAGTTGTTAGCCCGAAAGGGGGGGAGGCCCTTGTGCTGACAGTCGATAGCTCGTACGTTTGGACCGGATTGTGGAGGAGAATTGGGTGTTGTGGAGGCGGCATCTGGCCGGGGAAGCGTTGGAGGCCGAGACGACGGTTAGTAGGACGGCTCTTGCTACGCAGGCCACATGTCACCAGAGACGCGATCTGACGAGCTGCCTGGATGTTTTGTTGAGTGCGCCTGTTTTTTTGTGTTTTTTTTTTTGTTTTTTTGTTTTATACTTATATGTTTTTTTTATTTTTTTTCGAAGGCAGTTTTCTTGTTTGGGAAGTAGAACACACCATCTCCATTCTTGAAGCTCGATTAAGTGTACGGATTCCTTCCCTAAGATCCTGTTCAACTGCACGCACTCCGCCTCGTACACCATAGACAGCCATGGTCGTCCCTTGCGCTGCTACCGCCAAGGGGCCGCCGTACGCCATCCTCCGTGCTACGGTCACGGACGGGCGAGCTACCGGTGTATTTTTCCGGCAGACCCAGCTTCGACGGCTGAGCAGCGAACTTCTCGCCGCCCGAGACGACCTGCTACAGGCCATCCAGGACGACTCTGGCAACACGCCAACCGAGGCCTGGGTCGAGTTCTATCTGACCTTGTCCGGACTCAAAGCCTATTTCGATGGGCTGGACCCCGAACTGGAGCTGCAGGACGAGTACCGCCTGGCCCGCCAGCAGGATGCTGCCGACGCGCGAGAGGCTGTGGGCATTGCGTACATCCAGCCAGACACTCACACCTACCTGTATTCGGTGGTGGCGCCTGTCGGCGCAGCCATTGCCGCAGGCAACTGCGTGCTGATTGTGGTAGGCCCCGACTGCATTTGCATTTTCCCATCCACCCCCCTGCTCCCTTGCATTTCCCCCAGTTGCTCACAGTGCATAATCACCCAGGTAGAACAAACGACGAGGACGCTCCCACCCTTGCTCCGCAAGATTCTGCGCAGTGCACTCGACCCAGACACGCTTGAAATTGTGCCTACGAAAGTCGAGGACGCGGCGTTTCTCAGCACCTGTGTTCAAGTCATCCAGACCGGGGGTCCTAGCACGCTCGCCCCGACCGTGCTCTACTCCCCGCGCGAGGCGCCCGTCGTCAGCGTTGTCGATCGCACGGCAGACGTCGACAAAGCAGCCAAGGCACTTGTCGCGGCGCGGTTCTCGTTTGGTGGCACCTCTCCTTACGCACCCGACGTTGTCCTCGTGCACGAAAACGTCAAGAAGATCTTCCTGCATGCCGCGGTGCGCCATGCGATCCAGTACCTCACCGAGGATCACAATGGCTCCGCCAGCCGACCGAGGAGGGCCGAGAAGACAGACCGAAACGCAGGGGACGAGTCTACGGGCATCAGCATCATCACGTCAGGCTCCCGGGGCGCAATTCTGGACGTGACCGAGCGGTATGTGATCGAGGCGGCCTCCAGGCGCATCTGCGAAAACGCGTCTTGCTGACCATGCACCGGATCTTACAATCTTACAGGACCGCTCTGAAAAAGCAGAGTAAAGTCGGTCGCCGGTCGCTGTATGTTCATTCCGTGACCAGCATCGACGACGCTATCGATTTGGCAAACGAGTATTTCTCCCGCGTCTGTCCCCATGCATACCCTGGCCGCACTGATTGCTGACACGCGTCACGCCAGCTACGCCGGCACGTCGTCGAGGGCGCTGGCCGCATATGTGTTTGGTGCGCCGGACACATGCAAGTACCTCTCGCAATTCATTGCGGCCCACACCACCTTTGCAAACCACATCCCGTGCGAGATACTCGTCGGTCCTGGCGCTCCGGTTAACACACCGTTCCTGCCGTCGACACGGTATCCCGTCACGGCGTTTACCGTCCCACGACCTGCCTTTGCCAATACATCAGCCCAGAGTGCAGAGCTGGAGGCCGTCCTGTCAGAGACAGACGCAAAGCTACTGGCACAGGTGCAACAGCGGCTGGCCAAGACGCTGGTGCCGGCCCCGGAGAGGCCGGTGAAGCATCTTATTGGGTTTTTTGAGCAGGGCATCATCACCGGGCTTGGTACCGCAGCAACCCCAGTCCTGCTTGCGTTGGGCACTGCAGGGTACTATGGGGTGACGCGGTTCCTGTTGCCTCTGTTTCGGCGATGAGTCGTAAAAGCCGGCATTGTCTTTCTTTTATCTTCCATCTCATTTTTTTGGGCCCCTTTTTCTTTGCTTCGTAGTTTATGCAGCACAATTTATGCTCCTTGGTCTGGCGAGAGACACTCGACGAACGCAAAACAATAACATGCTGCTTGATCTGATCGCCACGACCTGCGGCCGCGTCAGTGCAGGAAACATTCACAGCAGCCTATGGCCCCGGTGCCGGTCCTCGAACGTAAGACACGCGGCTAGAGCAAAAAGAGACCTTAGCTACACTGACAATGATAAGTTTGCAACATGCAAGGGGCCTGTCTGTCTGCCCCATGTTCGTGCTGAACTTGGCGTGGTGCATATTCGTGGCATCTGTGCACCTAGGAAATGACGCACGACTGCATGAGATTCTTCAGACGCCGCGAAACGGCCACGGCCTAGAGCGGCTGGGTGGAGAGAGAACCGACACCAAAGAGCACACTTGGAACCAACAACCAGAATGCATACTTACTCCGCACTTGACCGTGTCACCCCCTCCCCCCCACATCTCCGCCCCTGGACCATTCAGGGTCTACTTGGCGCCGGGACTTTGTTGGCTTCTCCGCTCAGGGTCGTCGAATGCAAGCCCGCTGAATGGATTGGTGATCCTGAAGATTGGCCGTAGAAATAGGAGCTCCGTCTCCGTTCCCCGTTAATCCACTATACGCGTCTTCCCACGATCCGTTTACGTGCCATGAACCGCCATACCAAGCAAGCAAAAGCACAAAAGGGCGACGGCCCCGGCCCGTTTCAGTGCACGACCTGCCAGCGGACATACACGAGAATCGACCATCTGGGTCGGCATGTGCGCTCTCGTAAGGTCTCCCCTCTCCCCTCTCTCCTCGCTCTCTCCTCCCGTGTTTTAATGAACAAGCAGACGGGCAAGAACGCCCATTCAACTGTGCAATCTGCGGCAAGGCATATGGACGGTCGTATGTTCTGTCTTTTTTTTTTTGCTTTCTTTTCCCCTTCGTCGTTGTTTCCACGCCCTTGACACGAACGGCATCTAACCTCGACGTCGCCCTTCGTGTTCTCCTGTTTTTCACAGTGACCTTCTGAAACGACACCAAAGCTGTCACGAAGACGACCAGAATGAAACCCACGCGGACAAGCGTCAGGTCGTAAACGCCTCGCGTGTTTCCCAAGCGTGCAAATCCTGTGCCACGGCAAAGATCAAGTGCGACGACAAAAAGCCTTGCAGTCGGTGCGTCCAGAGAGGCATCCCCTGCGAATACACGGCAGAATTGCACGACAATGCCAAATTGCTCCCAAGCACCTCGTCCACACAAACAGACGCCCACGCTCGGGAGACTACACTACCTTCTTGCCCGGAAGCTGCGTCAGAATCCAGTGTGACGGACACTGCCGCCATGGACGTGGAGCTGCCACCCCCGCCTCCAAGGCAGGCCACGCCGGAGACATCCATGCCTGGTAGGTCCCATGCGGCGTCCCCCGTCCAGCGCCCGTAGACGGATAATAGACACTCACTGCATCGCAGATTCTGTCAGCACCGCCCTCGATATGTCTTCTCCCGCCATGCCCTCCTTCCTGCCACACGGCCACAGCTTGACCGAGTTTCTCAGGGACGTTATGGCCTCGACCGACACGGCCCTCGACGCCATGCACGTCGACAACGGTGGCCTCCACGGGCTCCTGGACTTCGCCGTGGACGGCGATTTGGACTTCAACAACGCCGGCTTGGGCCTTTTCGATCAACTCTGCAGCGACTCCTTTGCCGACGTTTCTCCTCCAGGGCTAGGCCAGGCTCCCGCTCCCGCTCCGCAGTTCATGCAGCAATGGTCGTCTCTGCACCACCAGATGCCACCGCCGTACCACACGCATGCTTATCGCGACACCGGAAAAATGCCATATACGCAGCCACCGCAGCTCGCGAGGCAGTCGATGCAGAACCACTTCGTGTCGAGACCGCAGATGCAGGGAGCCTTCTCCACGACGGCCATGACGACGGAGACGTCCGCCATAACTACGACGGTGAAGACGACGACGATCCGACGGCACGTGGCCTTGGGGGCGGAGGCGTTCCGGCGGTCTGCGTTCGGCGCCTGGCTGCCCGCTCATCAGGACTGCGGTGATGCCGGACTAGAGAACCTGTCGATTCTGAGCCCCGAGGTGGGCTCCCCCGACGCACGCATCAGCCTCGACCGCCGCTATCTGCGAGAGCGACTGAACCAGGCCACGAGAGATGAGTTTCTGGCCATGATTCTCGGGACGTGTCGTCCGGAGCGGGTGCCCTTTATCGTGCGAACCTTTCCAGCATCGGGGCTTCTTGACGACCTGCTAGACTGCTTTTTTGCGTACCACCACCAGCAGGTCGATTCTTTTATCCACGTCGCCTCGTTTCGGCCGAACCAGCAGAGGTCGGAGCTGTTAGGCGCTCTGATCGCAACGGGGGCGACCAAGACTGGCGTCAAAGCCCTTCATCAGCTTGGGTTTGCGATCCAAGAGGCCGTGCGGACCGTGATTCCCCAGAGATGCGAAGAGGCCAATTCAAACACCCGGCAGCTCTGGCTTCTCCAGACGTTTATGTGCGAGCTGCAATTGGGTTTCTGGAGTGGTGGCAAGCGCAAAATAGAACTGGCCGAAAGCCATATGCCTATCCTGTTTACAGTACGCTTTTTCCTATTGTCCCCTTTTACTTACCGTTTCATATTATTTTTAAAACTTTACTAATAACGTAGATACTTCGCCGGACAGACCGCTTCCAAAACCCAAAACGGGAACTAATAAAACCGCACCCCGACGACACAGGCGAAGCATTGCATCAAAAATGGCTCGAGTGGATACAGCAAGAAAGCTTCAAGCGGCTCGCCTTCCACGCGTTCATCTGCGACGCGCAGGTGTCCATGACGATGCTGACCAATCCGACCATCTCCTACGCAGAGCTGTCGCTCCCGTTCCCAGACTCCCACGATGTGTGGGCGGCCGAAGATGCAGAGGAGTGGAAGGCGCTGTACTCGAAGATGGGCCCGTCACAAGAGCGGCGGCTGAGCCTCCTTGACTTTCTGCAGCAGCCGGGCGACATTCCCGACTGCTACGATGTCGCCCTGACCAGTCTTGTCATCTTGTCCGGCATCTGGGGCCTGATCTGGCAGCACCTCCAGCTCTTGTCGATCGCCCACCGCCACGGCGGCCAGCCGAGTAAGCAGCCGAACATGGCCGTCGTTACGGCACTCCGGCGCGAGGATCTCTACCAGACGCTCCTGCACTTCCGCGTCAACATCGCCGCCGGCCAGATCCCGTACTGCACCGAGACGGCGCTCATGCAGGACGTCCTCAGCATGTACCTGCACGCCAGCTGCGGCGACCTGCAGCTCTTCGCGGGCAAGGGCGACCTCGAAGACGCCCGGCGCATCCTGCCGTCGCTCCAGGAGTGGGTCACGACCCAGGCGGCGCGGCAGGCGACCTGGCACGCGGGCCAGGTGCTCCGCGCGGCGGCGTCCTTTCCGCCGAAGCTCCTCGACGGCTACTACGCCGTCGCCGTCTACCACGCCGGCCTCACGCTGTGGGCGTACGGCGTGATCCCGCAGTCGTCACGGGGGGGCTCCTCCTCAGACAGAGGGGGCCAGGCGGTCGCGCAGGCCGCGGCGGCCGTCCCCCCCGCGGCCCTGCACGAGGTGTGCCTGGACGCCGCCGAGGCCCCCGCGCTGCAGGCCTACTTCACCGCGGGGCGGCATGTCCCCACGGTCGGCTCGTGCCGGCCGGGTGCCGGCCTCGTGCCCCTCTCCGATCCGGAATCCGTGATGGACGTGGTGTCGGGGACGCTGCGCGGAAACTTCCCGACCGCGAGCAGCGACGAGGAGGTGCCGCCGCTGGTGGAGAACCTGATGCAGCTGCTGCGAGGCCTGGGCCGGGCTGCCGGCAGCGTAGAGAAGTAGCGCCCTCCACACCACCTTTCTCCCCCACATGCCGATGCTGCTCGGCTATACGGCTTTGACAAATACGCGTAGTGCATCTTTTTCTTTCAATTTTTTACATTCTGTTATTTTTTGTGGTTTGGTAAGATAAAAGCAAAAATGGCTCGGAGTCCACTGGGAAGGAAATTTTTGATCAATTTGATCAACAAAGCAATCCAGGAGAGATAACATAGTTTCGTCTTGTAAAAGGCATGATAGTCCGTGGAAATCAGCGTTCCATGTTGACGGCTGTAACTGGGTTTTCACTTCAGAAAGGAAAAACTGACCCTGCTAAAATATGCATGGCTGACCAGATTAAGGAGCTTACGGAGCTTAGTCGGGTAGATTACGACCCAGGGATTCATAGATGAATTTATGTGCTACGTACTCTTTATTTTTATTTTTTTAAGGATTTGACTGCGTCGCAGAAACACCTTTGGGCAGACCCGCAACACACCCGCCAAGCAGATCAACACCCATTAAGCAGGTTCGAGCAGAGGCAGCACAACGGCAGTTCTGAAAAGGGGAATTCTTGACAAGCTGATTTGGGTTGTATGTTGGGCTGTTATATTAGAAACTTGAAAAGGGAAGAAAGGGAAAGGCCTTTTTTGGGTTTTGGTTGGGAGAGTGTGTGTAAAATTTATTTTGGTAGCTGTTGTATTAGACTTAATTAACGACATTGTTTTATTTAATTTATGTTCATACTTTATTATTCTTAAAAGGCCTTTAACAACTTCTTTTAGTATTTTCCTTTTATTATAAAGTACTTCATAAATTTTAATGTTTTATAAAGGAAATATTTCGAATAATAGACGTAGATTAATTTCGAACCTAAACAACATACATTTTGCTCGGACACGTAACTATTTACAAAGCTTCCACGCGAATCTCGTCCAAAGACACTGATCCATCAGTCACAACAAGCCCAATCCCACCGCTAGCATACTGTGGGTCCGCTGCTGTAAGTGTTGTATTGCCGATCTGTGCCCGGATGGTCTCACCTTGCACAGTCACAGTCACGTCGTGCTCCTCGTCAAGGTTCCACCTGAACGCGGCCGAAGCCATCGTGATTCTCTCTTCGTCAAGGGCTTTCACCAGAGCCACCCGGTTGCCCTTTACGAACAAGACAGAGTAGTAGCGGTTAAGTCCTTGGACGCGAGCGGCGATGCCGGCTGGACCACCGAGATTGACTCGGAACTTGGGCGCAAACACGCGGTAGTTGCCCCACTGACGAGTGCCGTAGATGATGATGCCCTCGCCCCGAGACTGCGCAATGACGAGCGAGGACTTCATCCGCTTGTGCAGGGTGTCAACGCCACTCACCCACGAACGGTACCAGAAATCACATGGTCTGGCCTCGGGTCGGCGTATCGTCAGAGTCGGCGCACCCCTCCAGTGCAGCCTGTCCAGCCAGATGGTGCCGTCAAATGCGTCGTCGGAAGCGCTGCGGAGAACGACACCGATCCTCTGGATCGGCTGGCTCTCCATGTCGTCCGGAATCGTCCAGGACAGCGATCCGCTCGTGCCCGGGCTGACCGTGACGCCAGGGCCGTCCACCGTTCGGAGCTCGTCGCAGTTTGTGTATACCTGGAGCCGGAGTCCCACAAATGCCTGCGTAGATGCCTTGGAGGAAGCGGAGAACCTAGCATGGACTGTCTGTCCGGGGTACACCAAGGGCGAGGCCATGAGATCGTAAAATCGCATCTGCACGATGCTCTTCGGTGTAAATGTCTCGGTGGACACTTCCACCTCAGAGCCTTCTCCTCCCAGCTTCTTTGCCGTGATGGCGAGCGCAGGATTTCCAGCCTCATCGACGCCCTGCTGCACCGAGACGGCACCATCGCTTGGGAGGGCCTGAAAGCCCTGAACGCTGCCCGGGAGAGTGAAGTGAAATTGTGCGCCGTCTTTTGGTGCTCTCAGGGGTTCGAGCCCTGCAAGGCGGCGGCCCATGTTGGCAAGGTCGATGGATATGCGCGCTGCGTTGTTGACAGAATAGCCTCCATCGGCACTGGAGATCAGGGCCCGATCGGCTAGCGGCCCTCTCCAGTCGAGGCCGTCAAAGGCGGACATGCCGTGCATGATCGCCACGAGGCAGGCGACGTTCCCAGAGTTGCAGTCCGTATCCCAGCCGCACGTGTTGATAATATGGACGGCCTCGTCAAAGCTGTGAGCACCGTAGAGGAGAGCCATAACCATAATTGCATGGTTCGGTATGACGTGGCACACCCCGTGGAACTTGTGGTAGCCATAATTGTCTTCGATTCGTTGGCGCGTGGCGAGCCAGTCTTCGTCTTCTTTGGCCCACTGGCGGACGCTGGCAATAACACGGGCCACCAGCGAGTCTTGGGGAATCACCGAGAGGCCGGTGTCCAGGAGAGCATCGACGTCCTTTGTCAGAAATGCCTGGGCCTCCATGGCTGCCCAGAGCTGAGCGGCATAGACCGACTCCCCGTCGTGGCTGACCTGGCCCGCAGCGCGAGCGAGCTTGGCGGCCAGCTGCGGATTCCCCGGAGAGACCAACGCCCAGCCGTCAATGAAGATCTGGGCACCGATCTGCTCTGCCACCGTCTGTCCGTTGGTCTCGATTGCCCCGCTGAGAGGTGCTGGAATTCCATTCTTGAGGTTGAGGAACGCGGTATGCTCGGTAGAGATGCCTCGACCGCCCCACCAGAAGACAGTCTTGTGCTCAATCACACTGTTCAGCCAAGTCTGTCCAATCTCCTTGGAGGTCAGGTCCTCTGATGCCCTGTGCTCCTCGAGGGCGCGGACGAACTGGAATGTCCCCGACACGTCATCGTCGGTGATGACGAGAGGGTCGTTGAACTTCTCGTGAACATAGTAGCGGACGTGTCCCAGTTCCTTGATGATTCTCTGGTGAGTCCAACCCTCGAAGGGACGGCCGACGTATACTCCAATCAATTTGCCCAGCACTCCAGCATAGACGCGCTCGAGGTAGTCTTCGGGCAGAGAGTGACGACCGGTTTGAGAAGGCATTCTGATAGCGACAAGGATTGAGGATGTGTATACCCAAACTGGTTGATGTCCCTGCCGTTTAGTAAGAAACCCCGCTCCGAAGCGGAAAGAAAAGGTTGAGAGAGTGCCGCCTAGAGCTGCCATTGGTCCAAGTTAGCAACGAACCTCGTTCCCGATTTAAATACTCCGTAAATACATATCATATTATCGGTCTTATGAACATTGAAGAAAAACTTGGGCATGGAAATGAAATAAAGTATAGAGAGTGTGCGATATCTTGGGAGTTGAAACTGCGACTGTTATAAGGAAATGAATATCAAAGGAGACCAATAATGAGAAATCTACTTGCTAACTATTTGTGAGACACTGACAAGGGGAATATATCGGCCGTCGCTAACATAAAGAACCGCGGACTGGAGTAAGTGGTCGGCTACCCACTAGCTGCGTAGTATAACAAGGGCAATCATAGGGCTGCCGGAGGGAAGTAATCTATAGCATACAGCCACAGTAATATTGTAGTAAGCTTAACCGGACACTCCAAGGTGCAGCCGCTGAATAGATTGGAGCAGCGGCAGCACAGGAGTATCTTCAAAGCACGAATTTGTCAGGCGATTCGAATCGTGCAACGGGCTGGTCGGATGTTGCCGCGCCCCGTAGCTGTGCAAGGCACATACCATCCCTCGGCATCTAGGCTGAGATTTATACGAGATTGCGAAAGAACGATTTCTCGGCTAATTTCTCTTCGATTCCCAACAAGCGGTCTTCTAGGGCGAAGCGGGAGAAATGGCCTCTCCAGGGACCCTTCGAGTCGCCCGCCCGCGACATTTACCGGCGGCGCAGTCCGTTACAGCCTCGGATGCTCGCTATGTCCCCGCAGCTCAGCAGAGCCCGTGTCCCCTGGTTATTTAAACCAGGTCTTGGTACGCAAGCCGCATCTCGCAGCTGGCACTTTTTATGGATTGTCACTCTCAGCACGCTCTCATACCAGTGTAAAAGCACCAGCTCTCAGCAGATAACCATGCCGACAGCGACATCCCTCTCAGGCCACAGCCTAATCAACATAGGCCCATTAACAACGACATTCACCGCACCGGCGTCATGTTCTACAGGTCGGGTCGTGCTCGGCATGACGAAATGGCCGTCCGTTTACGAATATGAGGCCCAATGTGACTACATACCGCCAGCGGACTGCAACCCCGAGGGTTCCGCCTACCGGTCTATTTTATCGTCCGCCGCCGGAAACGACAATCCTGTTGCCCGCGAAATTGTCATCTATCACTCGCCAGGGCTTGTCTGCCCCTCCGGCTGGGCTACCGTCGGCGCGGCTGCGAAGCTCAACGCGACGGCAACCAGTATATCTGGGGTTTTCAACATGCCCGACGAGATTGTCACCAGTTCTCGACCAATTCTAGGCCTTTTGCCCTCAAGATACGTTCTCATAGACGCCCTGGAGCCCGGCGAGACCGCCTACGCGTGCTGTCCTAGGTTTGCCACGCCCACCTCTGTTTCCAACAGTTCTTCCGTTCTGGTGCCCTCGCAAGTGGGTGCCCCCACAAGTGGCGCGGCAAGCTAACATGGCCGCTCCAGTTCTTTCTCAACCGACGGCGGGTGCTATTCTACGCTCCCGAGCTCGGTTTACACGCCGACCGCGGGTTGTGCGGCACTTTTCCCCCATGACGACTTGAGCACCGCATCCGGCACGTGGACTATCGCCGGCAAGACGATTACTGGCGCTCTGGAAACATTCACAGGAACATCGCCTCTAACAACCCAGACGATCTCGCTTGCGCCCTCGGAGGCGTCTTTGTTCGTCGGCGCGGTGATCGCGCCGATGACCCTGCTGGTCCACCAAGCATCCGATGTCGCAAAGGCTTCGGCAGAAGCTACTGCGTCGGCATCCTCCACTGCCAAGGCAAATGCAGCCGGATCCATGAGAGGCCTCGGAAGCAGGTTAGGTGTTGGAGTCATGTGCTGTCTCGCTCTCGCTTTGCAAGGCTTTCTCGTACTATAACTTGCCGCTCAAGACCGCAGGAAAATTAATGCCAGAGTCGTGGTTCCGCCAGGAAGCTGATCTTGTGAATTTTGCCCCCCCTTCCCCTCTGCTCGGCTATCGAGTCGCTCGTTTTCCTCAACTTGGACGCTGCCAGAAGAATGAATGTATGTATGTACATGTAGATTGGGTCGCGATATCGAAGAATTTGTTGTCGTTTTTCAAAGATCTTAATGGCCACCGGAAGCTGGGTAACAGAATCACGGACCACAGAGCCTAGGCCGGTAAAGCTAGCCGTGCTCAGCACCTGTCTCTGTGATGGCCACATCGCCGTCCTCGAGAGATGGCAACTAATCTTCCCAACCGGCTCCTTAGCAGCTATGAGGACATGGTTTTAAGGTCCATTTGTCAACACGGCTGTAGTCTGTGCGATGCCGCTTCTTTCGTTCGCATCACAAGGGCGACCAGCTCCTCCTCTTCCTTCGGATTGCCTCCCAAATCGATAATAGAATGCATCATTAAGTGAAATGCGAACCTCAAGTCTGGTGGCCTTATCGATTCACCTGTTGTTTACTTTCCGCATACTTTTACATGACCTCCAAATTACGCTGTGTTTGGGAATACGGCACGGAACAGTGCTAAAAAAAACCAGCCACTTGAAAAGGTATTAATAAGCCAGCGGGACCCGCCCGATCCGGACCGGGCGACCAGGAGCTCGAGTCTAGCATAAATAGACAGGCGACTCCAAGACCAAAAAGGCGACAGGCCGTGTCCACTCTGGCCGAGCAGCTCCATGATGCCACCCGACAAGAATTCTGGAGGGCAGTCGCTCGGAAGAAGACGCAAAGCACACAGAAAATCGCGCTTTGGCTGTGCCAATTGCAAGGTGCGAGGCATCAAGGTCTGTAATTCACCGATCTCTTAGCCTAACCCTCTCGCCGAGGTTAGCACACCCGTCCTCATTCGGGTCCAAGGGATCTTTCAACAAACTGGATTTCATTACGATGCGCCAAATGCTAACAATTCCGAGCAGTGCGATGAAACTAAGCCGACCTGCAAACGGTGCGAGTCGTATGGTGTGATCTGCCCATATGGGACCGGCTACTCGTCGAATGCGCTGTCCACGGCCGCGACCTTCAAGGTGGATCTCACACCTGCGGTTGTTCAATCGCCGCCGGCTCCCCTCCCGGTCGTGGGCTCATATAGCAGCTCGGAGACATACCAGCTGGTCCCCGAGGACACTGCTCTAGTTGAGCTTTTTCGGAGACGTACGACCGTGACCTTGGGCTCGAGCACAGATCGTCGTATATACGTTCATAAAATACTGCGCACAGCCTTCTTGGTTCGTCTCACGATTACTCATGACAGTTATAGCGTATGCTAACGGGTCATCCCCTCTAGCATCCTTTTGTTATGCACGCCGTGCTTGCCCTCGCTCACTTCCACCACCTGGTATTCGATGCATCGACTGCTGCTGGAGATTCCAGAAGGCTCTCTCACCACTGGCACAGCGCCGTCTCTTTACTAGGTCGGAGGCTCGCCCAGCCCATTGTTCCAGCGGAGAGGGATGCGATCTGGCTATCAGCCACCCTTGTAAGCATAGGTGGATTCTGTGCTACCGGGGTCGATACGCCGGATGATGCGTGGCCCCTCCGCTCGCCGTCCGCCCTGGATCTCTCTTGGCTTAAGCTCTGCGACGGCAAAAGGCACGTTGCCGAGCTGACGGACCCTCTCCGTCCGGACGGCGAGTTCCATCAGGCAGCTGCAGAGCTCCTTGCGACGATCAACCAGCTTAGAGACAAAGTGTCGCTTCCCCGAAAAGATTGGGAAGGCCTGCCGAGTGGTTTCTTTGAAATATTTGAGCTGTTCCGAGACTCAGCAGAAAACCCATATTATAATGCCGTCGCTGGCCTGCTCGAGATTTACCGATCCGAGCTGGACCCGGACCACTTCTTGCCTTGCCTCTCATTTTCAAGCATTTTGGATGCACGCTTCCGGGAGCTGTTGCAGCTGAGAGACGAGAGAGCATTGCTGATACTGCTCTATTGGTACGCCAAAATGTGCGATCGCCGGCTCTGGTGGATGTGGAAGCACTCCTGGACCGAAGGGCTGGCCATATGTGAATACCTCGCTCGGGCTTGGGCCTCGTTCCCAGAGATGTGCAGCCTGCTTGATTGGCCCCGGGAGACATTGGTCGGCGCGTCTGGCCGTGCCAGGCATCACAGAAGGGTTCCTGCAACGCTAGATGGCGTACGGCTTCAACCTGATCTCTGTTGATGCGTGTGCTTGCTAAAATGCTCAGAGACGCCGCGAGTAGAGAGAACCTCTTTGTGTTTAGTGTACTGTAGAACTCGATCTAAACTATCTACAGAAGACCATGGGGATGTACAATCAATAAATACCCAAGAATTCCACCTTTAGAGTCTGGGTTTGCCTGTACAATAAGGCCAACACGGGCCGGGGCCATCTAGGAGTTCAGGACGGATGACCAGTCCTCGTTCTTAATATACTCCTCTACGGACGTCACCGGAACCCGAATCTCAAGCTACAGAGGGTTAGCAAACTACGGCATACGCTAGACGATGATTCAGTACTCACCTCGCCCGGTTCCAGGACATCTGGATCGCCACCAGCGTATCCAAATTCTTCAACGTAGTCGTACGTATCGGCCAGCTCTTGGCGCAGCGGCCCGGGGACGTTCTGGAAAAACTCGTCGTCTGATACCTCCTTGTATCCAGCCCTCACGCCCAGGGTCTGTCCCCAGAGCGCCATCCACTCGGGCCATGTCATGGTTTGAGACACACCGAGGAGGTCTTTGCCAGCCGGCAGGTCGACCAGGGCCTTGACGAAAGAGCCGGTATCGCGGTGCGTGTCCACGAACGGGAATTTGACGTGAGCGCCCACAGGTCGGACGGTGAGGAAGCTTCCGTCTGGCTGTTTCTGCGGGGCCATGGATGCAAAGGCCTTCCAGTTTGAGAGGTAGTGGCCGACCTGCAGGGTGCTCATCTTCGCCGCTAGGGCGGGGTGCTTGTCGTGAATCACACGGATCGTCTCTGCCTTGACATCGTAGTGATAGACCGTGGTATACTTGCCGCCGCTCCACCTGCGGGCGTCACTCAACGACGAGAGCACAAAACGATCCAAAGTCTCTAGCACATCGGGAGCACCAGCAGCTTCGGCGATGTTTAAATTCTGCTCAAGCTCTCGCCCGTATGCGTACTGGTTGGCTGTCAGCCCTTCTGGTGCGACGCCAGGCGTTAGGCCGGCAAACAAATGGGCAAAGAAGTCGGTGTTGGCGAAGATTGCATTGGCGCCGAGGAAAGCTTTGTGCAAAGAGGGCTGGTCGTCCAGGTCCCCCTCCACGATCTCAACCCCTTCCGCTGCCAGAGCCTTGGAAGCACTACCGGCAGAGTTCCTGGTAAGTCCTCTGACTCTCCATTCCGGTAGACCAAGAAACGTGCGGGCAACGGAAGATCCCTGAATCCACGTTAGCACAGCTCAGCTTCGTCCCTCCGTGGCGGATTTTTCAACTACCTGAATGCCGGTAACGCCGATGATAACGATTGTCTTCGGCATATTGTCTTTGTGGTGTTTGTATTTGAGAGGGGGCAGTGGGATGTAAAGAAGCTGATAGTGTACTTGATCCAACTTTCGAATCGAGAATAGGCATTCTTGGTGTGTTATATATACAGGATGCCGTGGACAAGCTACAGAAGCAGCTGCCTGGGAAAGTCCAACTTTTTCATTATTAATTTGGACAGCTGTTCGGAGCATAATTCGTGCCGATTTTCATTCTCGATGACAAAAAAACATACATGTCCCTTCACATTCATCGAAGCATTGCGTCTTCAGGCCGTACGTTCCGTCTAATAAAACACATCTTCGGCCTAGCTTGACGGAATGTTTGTCCCACTTTCCCTCTCTCGTATTCCTCGAATTCTAATAGGCCAGTACGTCACTCAATTACGGGCCAAGGATTTTTCGATTTCGGAACGATTTTCGTCCGCTATAGACTAGCAACGTCTTTATAGCCGTGATCGACTAAGAAAACAACGGGCATGAAGCAGCTTAGAGCAGGGACAGCACAGGCATACGTCAAAAAGAGTGAATTCACAATGAGCTGATTCGTGGGGTATATTAGGCCGATATATTACAGTATCCTATTAAAGCGGTGGTTCTCAAATGCCGCGCAGTCAATTTTCCTAAACCAAAGCAATCGTCTTGTTGCGTTCGTCTTCTTTCCATCTCTCACCCGCCATCATCCCATGCACAAAGGCTGGGCCAACGATCATGTGGCCCTCCGGCGGGTCGCTGCTTTCGTCTTTGCGAAGCACCATAGGGACGGGCAACCCAGCGATCAGCGCAATCTGATCGCCAGCTCGCGTCTGCTGGGGTCCCGAGCCAAATAGTCCGTCGCTTGTAATGAAGAGTGTTCTCGTTCCCGCCAGCGTGTTGCAGTGATCAACGAAATAGTCGGTCAGCTCCTTTTGGCGCAGTCCCTCAATCAGGATTTCCGCCGCTCGCTGGAAGCCCCTCCCCTCGGAATTTGCTTGGCTCAGACACGACCTCAGCAGCTGGTAGAACTGGTTGAATTGTCCTGCAAGATATTCATCCACAACGCGTTCGCTCTCCGTATGTTGATCTCGACCAGGTGTCCAAACAGTTGCTGTCCAGGCTCTGAACAAAGCCTGCGGCATCGAATCATATGCTCTGGATACTGTCGAGGTATAGGCTGCCTGGCTCACCCACTCGCAAATAACGGCCGCCGCTTCTTGGAGACGAGACGTGTGGGCATCGATAGAAGTGTCGCCTGAGCCGGTCGCTGTTATCAGTAGGCTCGGTGTGGATATATTGGAGAAGGGGCCGCAGCTGAACTCGATCGTGCACGGAAGGGACCCGCCAACCAGCAGCCGCAAGTTTTCTATGCCAAGAACGGCTGGCTCTGATTTCCCCGTCGCTGAGTGGGTCGCGTAATCCGACATCCAGTTCGGCACTCTTGCCTGGCCAGAACTCCAGTCCGGAACCCATGTCGGCCGCTGCTCGAGACCAAACACCCCTGGATTTAACAGAAAGCCAAATACCCTTGATTCCCGCCAGCGCAGCAAGTTCACGAACAGATCCTGGTAGACTTTCACCGTTGACGCCGTGTGGTCGAGGTGTGCGAACTTGATGCCTAAGCTCTGAAAAACGCCTTGCACAGCGATGGCCCTGTCCTCGGGCATGGTGGCGTGTCTCTCCAGCATGGCGTGCGTGACGCTCGAGAAGATGTCATCACGTTCTGCCATGGCCCCGGCTGGGGATCTCTGGTCATCAGCGCTCCCCGAGTACTGTGCTTCTTGGTCCAAAATGTCGCCGAGCAAGTGCGGACCATAGAACATCGGCCACCGCAGCGGCGACTGAAAAACAAGAACAACGAAGAAAACTAATGGCGCTGAAAGAAGCCATATTGTAGTGATACTGACAAGAGATAGTAAACTCCACAAAGGTCGACCCCACAAGGTAACATCCGACCTAATGGCGAAAAAGAAAAGTGCGGCCAAGGTGAAATTATACAGAAACATAATGATTAAGGGAAAAAAGTCACGTTCCCAACAGGCCATCGTAGCGAAGAACGAAAAATAGTATTGCATGAAAGGCTGCAGCCTTTGGTTGATTGATAAGTTGTCCGACCACTGGCCCCGATCGCCTCTGCGCCCGGCATTAAACCAAGTAAGATAGGCGGCATACCATGCTGTAAAATGGTGCGTTTGTGTAAAGGGATGAGGTGTGCTACTTGGCTCCAGGAACTCTCTGTGTATGCTGGACGTATCAACGTATTTGGGGTGTTTGATATAATCGAGAGCTCGAATGAATTTATCCCACGACACAGTCTTATCGCCGCAGATGATATTCAGGTCGTGCGCAAGAACGAGTTCTTGGAAAGTCCACACGCGGTAGATCCAAGGTCGGGATAGTACTTGATCCAGGTCGGCGGCACTGTAGGTTGTCGGGAGTTGCTTCCCGGCAGCCACTCGTTCTATATGAACAATGAGTTAGGTCCATGCCCAGAAGTGGCCAAAAAGAGAAAAACTCCCGCGGGGGGAGGGGAGGGGGATCGAGAGACTGTCCACTTACTCCAGACGGCCCAAGGCATCCACAACTTCCGCCTCACCATCCATCTCAGTTTCTGCCATTCTTTGCGTTTTTCCTCTTCGTTTTTGGCCGTCAGCCACGGCAGCGCGGCCAACGCAATCCGCGTGCACGAGGCCAACTTCAGCCAGTCCATGGCCCTGTCCGTCGCTGCGGTGCCCGGGCCGAGCCAGACGTGAACGACCTCGGCCGACGAGTAGATGTGCTCCATGAACGGGATCTGCGACGCCCTTTCGCGCAGGTCGTCCTGGTTGATGCAGATCGCGTCGACCCAGATAACCAGCTTGTTGGTGTTCGATTTCGAGTGCGCTCTGCGCAGAGCAAGCAGCGCGTCTCGGCAGTTTGTCGTGATCTCGATCGGCACGTCGCCGTTGCAGAGGATGACGTCGCGAGGGGCGGACCAGCCGCCCCAGACGTACGAGAGGGCCGTGAACGGAGGGCAGTCGTCAAGCGGGACAACGCGGAGCGTGGCGCGGAGCTCGTCGGGGTCGTCGGGGTCGGTTTTGGTGGCGGCGGGATGCGGCGTCGTCTCCAGGAGGAACTCGTTGACGGCGTGCGCCCCGTCAGCCTCGAGATCGATGGGGTATTCGGGGCGATTCTGGAGTTCTATCAAGTCGTCGGATAGATTGTCTGCCTGCCATTCCAAGTCGATCAGGTCCTCGTCTGCGGACTGCGGAAGACCCCGGAAGCTCAGAGGATCGTCAAGAATAGGTGATGCAAGCTGAGAGGAGTCGTCTCTCGGATCTCTGGCCTTTCCCTGCTCCTTCTTCGTCCTCCTCCTGAGCGCTTTTCGAAGTTTTTCCGTGTCCATCCATTTAGGATACGAAGGGCCGTGCCAAGACGATGCCGTGGTGGGTGGTGGGCTTGGAGCCGGACAATCGATTTCGAGGAGCCGAATCCACCGAGTTGTCCCTTCAATCCGCAACTTATTGTATAGTCTGGCCCTGGCTTGCTGGGCAGTCGGCAGATTACCGGAACGATCCATCATGTATTCGCATACCAGTTGTGGTGAGTCAATTTGCGGGCGCTCTGCGTGCCATCCAAGAAACGTGGTTTCGTGGGACCGTTACCAGGGGATAGGCATGGGCGATGGACCATCCGCTTGCGCGATGGGTGCTTCTTTCTGTGTTTTGCTTCAAGGGAAGAGATAAATCGGGAAAGCTTGCAGACGCAGACAGAAGAGCATCATTTTCTATGGGGAAGGGTGCTCTGCAAGGGTTTGTCAGACATAGAAGGCCGTGATGGGGATTGTTGAATGGAAATGATCGAATTTTATTCCCTTTCCTTTGCAGAAGCGGGGGGTAAGCTGAACCCCGAAAGGCAGCAAAAGCATCTTAAGTATTCTCGTTGGGGGCCAAAAAAATGAGGCTGGGGTGGTTTTCCCAAGGACACCCTACGGCACACCCACCAAGCAGAAGCAGGCGTTGCAAAAACAGCCCCCATACGGCATACGGCCAGAGGGAGGGAGCCCAACCAAGGGCCGCCTAGGACGGCAGAAGGCTCGACCAGCCAGGAGCCGGGAAGCAAACTTCAAGTAGGATGAGGTTTGGTGCCGAAGGCATCGCCTAGTATAAGAGATTGTTTAAAAGAGATGTGTGGGCGGCGCGTGCAGTATTTGATGCAACAGAGCAGCCCCCTTTCTCGCGTGGCCCCTAAGCCTCGGTAGGCTGATCAGTCTTTCTGCACATTGCATCCACGACCACCCGTGGACTGGCCAAGAAGTGCGTCCGCATAGGAGGGGGGGGGGGGGGGTTCCAGAAGTAAGCCTTGCGGGAGGCCCCACAAAACTCTCTGCATCACCTTATCGGCAGCGGGTTGGCTGTTGGCAGGGCGCGGGGTTCCAACGAAGTGACTCCGACGCACGGAGCAGTGCGACTGGTCTTCTACAGCCTCCAACCCCAACCCAACCAACTAACACTGCTTGCCGTCCCGTCTCACCTCCTCCCTCCTCTCACCTCTCACCTCTCACCTCTCACCTCACACACGCACACCACCCAAGCCAAGGCCATGTCCATCTCGACCGTCGCCGTCGTCGGCGCCAACGGCAACCTCGGCGGGCCCGTCCTGCAGGCGCTCGTCGACGCGGGCCGCTTCCGCGTCAGCGTGCTCCGCCGGGCGTCCTCGCAGTCGGTCGTGCCCGGCGAGGAGGAGGGGACCGTCAAGGTGCTCGCCGTGGCCGACGACGCCTGGACCGTCGACGGCCTGGCGGCGCTGCTGCGCGGCCAGGACGCCGTCGTCGTGTGCTTCCCGCTCAAGGACGTCGACCACCACCTGCGGCTCGCCGAGGCGGCGGCCGCCGCCGGCGTGCGCCGGTACCTCCCCGCAGACTTTGGCAGCGTCGACGCGCGGAGCGCGCGGGCGCGGGAGCTGGTGCCGCTGTTCGAGAAGAAGGAGCGGGTGCGGGCGCTGCTGATCAGCCTGCAGGGGCCGGCCTTCTCGTGGACCAGCATCGTGGGCGGCCACTTCTTCGACTGGGGCCTGCACCACAACTTCCTGCACGTCGACCTGGACGCGCGCGTGTCGGACGTCGTGCTGGGCGACGGCAGCGGGCCCAGGAGCTCGCTGTCGACGCTGGCGCGGCTGGGCGAGGCCGTGGTCAAGGTGCTGTCGCGCGGCGCCGACGACGCGGCCACGGCGAACCGCGTGCTGTTCGTGCAGTCGTTCTGCGTGTCGCAGAACGAGGTGCAGGCGGCGGTGGAGCGCGCGACGGCGGGCGAGGGCCTGCCCGCCTGGCAGGTGACGCACATCGACACGGAGGCGTACATCCGCGAGCGCAAGGTCGTGGCGGACGCGGGCGACTGGGCGGCCGTCGAGGACCTCGTGTTCGCGCTGGGCGTGGTCGAGGGCGACTGGACGACCAAGGGCGACGAGTACGCGATGGACCTGCTGGGGCTCGAGGACGAGGACCTGGACGCCGTCGTGGCCAAGGTCGTGGCCGAGCACAAGCCGAAGGCGGCGTAAAGACAGAAAACACAACATGATGCACAGCGAATAGAAGAGATAGAACGCGCGAGAAAGTAGACTAGAGGAAAGGGAGAGATAATGCTTCATGATTAAAATTGTCTGCCAGTATTTTTTTTTGGCGTAATTAAGCTATGCAGTCTTTGTGCCTTTCCTGACTTGCGGGCCGGGCATGATCAACTGGGTACCACTACTCGCGCGCAAAGTCCTCTTTGCTAACAAAAGAAATTTATTGCTCCTCCTCCTTCGTCCCCTTTGCAAATCTCTCTCCGTTGGTATATATAAAAACGATCATTTCCATTTTTTAGGTGGACTTCTCGGGGTCCGAGGACGCGGCGGCCTCGTGGTGCTCGATGGGCTGCGTCTTGAGGTCGCCGTAGATGTCGAGCTCGCCGCCGGCGCCGAGGCCGAGGCTCTCGTTGATGCGGGCCATGCGCGCGCGGTCGGCGGCGGCGATGCCGTCGACGTCGCCGCCGAAGAAGATGTCGAGCTCCTCGAGGGTCTTGTCCTTGGTCTCGGGCACGTAGTACCAGACGAAGGCGGCGCCGATGGCGCAGAAGGCGGCGAAGAAGATATAGGTGCCGTACTTCATGGAGCCGAGCATGTCCTTGGTGGTCAGGCCGATGATGAAGTTGAACATCCAGTTGGTCGAGGCGACGATGGACACGCCGCGGGCGCGCATGGAGGTCGGGAACAGCTCCTGGGTGAGCACCCAGGCGACGGGGCCCCAGGAGTAGGCGAAGTTGACGGCGAACAGCTGGAAAAGGAGAGGAGAGTTAGCCACGTTGCACGATCCTATGAATCACTTATGATTTTGTTCTCCTCGTAATGAACTCACCCAGATGAAGACGATGGCGGCCCAGCCGGCGCCCCCGTGCGTCGACCACGAGTCCTCAAACGAGCCCTCGACGGCGGCCACGATGACGTGGCAGATGAGCATGCCGAAGGCGCCGACGATGAGGAAGGACTTGCGGCCGAACTTGTCGAGGAAGAACACGGCGGGCAGCGTGAAGATGATCTGCAAGATGCCCGTGACACCGGTGGCCAGCAGGTCGATGGTGGTGTCGGTGAAGCCGAAGGACTCGAAGATCTGGGGCGCGTAGTAGAGCACGGCGTTGATGCCGGTGAACTGCTGGCAGATCATGATGATGCAGCCGATCATGACGCGCTTGAACATGTTGGGGGCGAACAGGGCCTTGAAGCCGCCGACGAAGGCGCTGCCGCCCGCGCCGCGCAGCTCCGCCTCGGTCTCCTCGTCGAACAGCACCGACGCCTTGATCTCGAGGTACTCGGCGCGCAGGACGGGGTCGGTGGGGTCGAGGCGGCGCAGCTTGGACAGCGCGGCGATGCAGTCGTCGTCGCGGTGCTTGGTCATGAGCCAGCGGGGGCTGAAGGGCAGGAAGAACAGGCCGAAGAACAGGACCCAGGCCGGCAGCAGCTGCAGGGCGAGCGGGAAGCGCCACGACACGTCGCTCTGGCCCAGGCACTTGTGGCCGGCGGCCAGCGTGTAGTTGTACACGCCGTCGTCGTACTGCTGGCTCGCGGGGATGCCCTCGGGGTTGCAGTGGACGCTGCCGACGAAGTGCATGCCGTAGTCGAGCCAGAAGGCGATGGCGGTGCCGATGGTGATGGACAGCTGCTGCAGGGAGACGAGCGAGCCGCGGAGCTCGGCCGGGGCGATCTCGGCCTGGTACAGGGGAATGACCATGGAGAACATGCCGATGCCGAAACCGCCGATGACACGGCCGGCGAACAGCTCGGCGCTCTTGTAGGCGCCGCACTGGAGGCCCGTGCCGAGGGTGAAGATGACGACGGCGACCATCATGGAGTACTTGCGGGAGATCTTCTCGGCGAGCCAGCCGTTGAAGAGGGCGCCGGCCCAGGCGCCGAGCTCGAGGGCGGACACGAGCCAGCCCTGGATGGTCGAGCCCTGGAGGCTGGGGAAGCGGGTCTGGAACGACTCCATGACGAGCACGGAGCTCATGACACCCTGATCGTAGCCGTACATCAGACAGCCGAGGGCAGCGAAGGCGCAGGTCGCGAACACGTAGGGGTTCTTGATCATGCCGACGATACCGTGGGGCTTCTCGGCGCCCAGGCGGCCGACGGCCGACTGGGACTGGGCGGCCTGTACGACCATGTTGGCTGGAATTAAGAAAAAAGGAGAGTGGGAATCAAATTAAGGTATGAAGAGAAAGGGTCGAGGCACGAGGGCGCGAGGTGTCGAAGGCTGCCGATGCGGATGATGATGGAACGAACCAGATCGGACAGCCAGCAGAGGGTGAGGGCGACGAGACTAGATATATCCCCCCAGGAGGCAGAGAGAGAGAGAGCGACGATCAACAAGGAATAGAAAAAATCAGACATCAGACAGAGCCGGGGGGTCACGCGAGGTCTCGTCCGAGCTGGTTCTGGCGTCGCCTCTCCGCGCGCGTCTCCATAGAACAGCCTTTCTCCGTCCCAGGGCTCTATTTCCACACACAAAAACATCGCCCTCGACTCTGGGGTCCCCTCAGCTTTCTCCAATGTGCTTCTCCATAGGCCCCGTGGAGAGTGCTCTCTCGCGTGTTCTTGTGGCCAACACGCCGCGGTCCCTCCGCAGTCTGGCCGACGGAGCGGTTCGCTCGTCGAAACGGATACGAGTATGCCGTCTCTCTCCACAGTCCCAGTGTCAACCTCACACTAGCCCGCCCGCGCCGTTGCATCACATGGTGGCCGCGTCCTCGCTGGACAGCAGCATGGCCGGCATCCTAGCCATCCTACTGCCATTTTTTTTTCCTCACGCCTGGTGACAACAACGGAAAAGTGGATGCAACTGGTGCACTATTGCACCGCTGGTAGACGTCGACGAAGTCCCCCAGAAAGCCCAAAAGGTCTACAAGTCACGTTCACCAGCTCGGCGCCGCCCCCACCCCCCCCCCTCTCTTCCTTTCCTTTGGGTGGGCCAACCGAAGTATGGCCGTGGTAGCCTTCTCGAAAGCAGCCAGGGGCCAAGACGGGGCCAAGCCGGGTCCAAGACGGGGCCAAGACGGGGCCCCAGATAGCGTTCAGATAGGACGAGATGGTCCATAGATGGCCCCAGCATCCCCCCCCCCCGGACAGAAGCATTCTGTGGAGGTCCCATTCTAGCCACGCCTTCCCTAGCCCACCCTTCCACCACACGTCTCTGGCTGGCCTGCAGCCACATGCGGCAGGCCCCGCACGTGTTAGCCGCCGATCCCCAATGGCCATTCTTCGGCGAGCGGTGGGGATTGTGCATACGCGGTGGGCGGCGCTTGGCACTAGTCTCGGCGGACGGCTGCCCTCATGGGTAAGCCCTCCGCCTGCTTTGAGAAAGACGCCGGACGCCCCCCCCTGGTCGGCTCAAGGATGCCGGTCCTCCTGGCCAGCATTGTTACTCGTCCTACGCAAGGCTACCGGACATACGGTACACTACGACGCATACACCCGACAAAACGAAAGAAGAAGAAAATAATCATCCTGAAAAGGGCCGAAAGACACCCTTCCTAGGTGCCAAGCCGGAATTTCGTGGCCCTGCCCAACGCCGCTGTGCGTGCCTGTACCCCCTGTCCGGTCCGTGCAGACAATGGCGACAGAGGCTGACGAAGCCCCCCACAGGGGCCGTCTCTTCAGTGGACGGCCCTCTCTCTGCTGGAGAGACAAACTACAGCCAGATAAGAAGGTGCAGCAAATTGGCGGCGAGTCAAAGGGCTTCACGTGGTTTTCACGTTTTTGCCCATTTATTCCCGGACAGGCGCTTTCGGCGGTCTATCCAATAGGAGCGCGCGAAGGGGCAATAAAACGGGAAAAGCGGCCGAGAAAAGGGGGCTGTCGGCGGTGGGAACTCGGCGCAGCTGACGTCCGTCTTATAAGTCACCCTCTTGAAGCGTGTGCAGAGAATGCGCCCGTATAACCCGAATTCGGCCATATAGAGGTTTTTTTTTGTACCCCAAAAAACCACTTGTCAAAGGTCTGCCGAAACCAAGCCTTACCAAGAAGTCGGCCAAGTCGGCCAAGTCAGCCAAGGAAACCGAGATCTCGTAGCCAAGAAACGCCACCATCGCTGCCAAGGACAATCGTGGCTTGGAACCAAAGCTTGATTGCCGTTTTGACAGGAAAGTACCTGTACAAAGCTAGAAACCGAATTCGACGTTCGAGATTCGAAAAATAAACGGTGAAGCCAAAAATCAAACAACAAGAGGACCAAAAATGAAAATGGAAATGGAAAAATAAGTAATGTCTAGCCCGCTGTTTCGAAGTCTTCCTTTCGGGGCAACCTCGCTCAATTATATTCTGTCCGGACGGTCTATTGGGACTAGTTTATTACCGACATGGACGCGACAACTCTAAAATGTATGCTTTTTCATTGTACATCCGGAACTATCGACTCTATTTTGGAAGAAGCGAATGCATGATTGTGGATTTGCAGGCTGGGGAATGAAGAGACAAAGACAGAAAAAAAGACAGAAAAAAACAACCCAATGGGGAAGCCGTCGAAGGAAAACATTGAAACGAATAAAAAGGAGAACGTGACGAAGAAAAAGCAAAAACACGGCACAGTATCAATGCTCACACACGGCAGACAATCAAAAGGCGCACAACAGCGACAGTAATAACACCGAAGCGGGACGGCTACTCGGATGACCTCCAGCTTGTGCACTTCCGAGAGACGGCTTCATGCAATGGCACGATGCACGCACAGATCGCCCGAGCAGGCGCCGCCGCGCCCTTGCGACGCCGTGCACACGTCGTAGAGCCACAGAGGGATTGGAGGGACAGGGGGGGGGGAGGGGTGAGTATGGGAGTGGACGGTCCCAAGAGATCGGGCCGAAGAAGGGGGAAAGGGGCAAGAGAGGGACCTATCAGCAAGCCGGGTTGGGTTGTTCGCACCTCGCACGTCGCACCTCGCACCTGATCAAGACCCCGTAACGACCGAAATACAACTAGTGCTGCGCGACGCATGAAGGGCCATTCAACAAAGTACGGAGTAAGTAGTACTGTACGAGCAAAAATACACCCCCGTATGGAGTATGAGTCCTCGCAGTGAGGAGGAGGCGGGGGAGGAGAGCATGTCACGTAGCACCGGCGCATGGCTTCCGTTTCGGGGGGGTGGCACCTCGACGAGTCAGCGGCCGCGGGTGTGGACGATGTAGGCCGAGCGTCTATACGCGTGTTGGTGTTGCTTTTGGGAAATTATAACTCCGTATTTCCAGTGAAGCCCGTTCCTCTCGTACTCCGTAGACTACAAAATATATACAATACATGGTCTGATATGGCCGCTACGTCCAAGACGCCAAGACGCCTACTCGTACTCGCCGCTCGGTGCGAGCCCCAGAGCACGTCGCATGCGCGGGCTCTGCAAGATGGTCTCGTCCTCGTCGCCACGGTCGCCGCGGTCGCCGCGGTCGCCACCTTCTCCGCGGTCACCATCCCCATGGTCACTCTCCCCATGGTCGCCACCGTCCTCCCCGCGGTCCACAGACGACGCTGGCCCGTCGCCACCTCCCCCCCGATCCACAAACGACAACGCCCCGTCCCCAAACGTCCCCCGCAGGAACGCCGCCACCGCCGCGTCGCCGCTGCCGCCCGCGCGCAGGCACGCCGTTCTGCCCTCGACCCGCAGCCCGGCCAGGCTCGTCGCCCGCGACAGCGCCACGTAGACCTGGCCCTCGGCGAAGGCGCGGCCCAGGTGCACGACGAGCCGGTCCAGCGTCAGGCCCTGGCTCTTGTGGATGGTGACGGCCCAGGCGGCCGCCAGCGGGACCTGCGTGCGGCCCAGGAAGCTGTAGGGCTCGCGGACGCCGAGCTCGGACACGGAGCAGTCGGGCTGGACGACGACAGGGTGCTTCACCAGCAAAGCACCTCTGTTTGCCGCGCTGGGGTTGTCGAAGAAGCGGACGATGGGCCAGCCGTACTTGCGGCGGGGCTGTGCTCGGTGATGTTCCTTGTGGCGGGCCCGGGGCGGGCGGACCGGTGACGTGGCAGGATGTGCCGCCGCCTCGCTGCCGTCTGTCTTCGTCGCCGTTGCGGCCGCGCTAAACGACCGCGCGAGCGAGGGCCGCCCGCGCGGCTGCGGGATAGCCGGTACGTCGCCGTCGCCCCCGTCGTGCTTGTTCTTGTCGTCCGTGTCGTCGGTCAGGAACAGCTTCACCTCCTTCTGCCGGAAGTCCTTGCGCGACGCCGCGCCGGGCATGATCAAGATGTGGTCCCCCGGCTGCTCGTCGTCAAAGGGAATGTAGTCGACGCCCTCCTCCAGGTCCTTCATCCAGGGCTGCTGCATCTTGTCCGGCTTTTTGCTGGAGGTGTCTTGGTGACGATGATTTCTAGAGATGCTGTCTGCCTGCTGCGACGGCGGCGGCCCCACGTGGATGTCGACGTCGTCGGTGAAGCCGCAGATGACGCCCTGGCTCCCGTTGCAGAGCCCCGCCCCCAGGTCCAGGTTGGCCAGCAGCATGACCAGCATGCCCTCCTTGAGCTCGAGGACGTCGTCGTAGCGGTGCTCGTGCAGGGCCTCGAGCGGGCCGCGGACGGGCGTCGCCAGGTACATCGCGTTTTTGGCGCGGTCGGGCGCGTACGTGGCGGGAGGCACAAATGCGGGCCAGCGCCGCCCCTTGGTCCGCAGGCTGGGGTTGGCGGCGCGGTTGCGCCAGACGAACGTGTCGCGGCACCAGTAGGTGCGCGTGGGCCCGGGTAGCTTGTCGAACTCGTGCTGGTTGACCCTATCGGCCTCGCCGCGCGTCGGGAACAGCCGCGTGGCCATGTCGGGGGCCATGTCGGGCGGAGGCAGCGCCTCTCTGGCGTCTTCCTTCTCTTCTTTCAACGCCTCGTCCTTGATCGGTTCGCCTCTGCCTTTCTCTTCTTCCACCGCCTCCCCCGCGTGCGTCAGGCGCCCGATCTCCTCGTCCGTCAGCGGCAGCCCCACGCGGCACTTCTGCAGCAGCCGCAGGAAGTACGGGTCGCGCTGCCGGTGCACCGCCCGCAGGTGCACGCAGGCAAAACCGCACTGGTCCCACACGCGGCTGCGGAACGCCCACTTGTCGTCGTCGCCGTACGTCGCGTGCCCCCGCGGGCACGCGTACGTCTTGCCGCGGTCGCGCCCGCCCAGCCGGCCCAGACGCACGTACAGCGTGTGGTTGGGGTCCTGGCGCACGAGCATGGCGCTGCCGCACCGCATGCAGTGCTGGAAGGGCCGGGGCGGCGGCAGCTGGCAGAAGTCGCCCGTGACGACGACCTGGGCGCCGCCAAAGGCCGCGCGCGCGTTCTTGCGCGCCTCCTGCATGACGGCCGAGAGCCGCTCGAGGTGCAGGTTCTCGACCATGCTGACCTCGTCGAGCACGAGCACGTCGGTCTCGCTGAGGCGCTTCCAGACGAAGTCGCCGTGGGCGGCCGCCAGCAGGCTCTTTAGGGGCCGGCTGTGGGCATCGGGCGTCCACCCGGCGTAGGTCCAGGTGGTCGTGCCGCCGACGTTGAGGGCGGCGCGGCCCGTGGGCGCGAGGACGCGCACGGTCTTGCCGAGGCGGAGCAGCCGCCGCGTGAAGGCGCGCAGGACGGTCGACTTGCCGCAGCCAGCGGGCCCCGTGTAGAAGACATTGTGGCCCGCGACGATGAGGTCGACGACGCGCTGCTGCTCGGCGTTGAGCGGGGGCCCGTCGTCCGAGACGGCGGCGCTGGATACGACGGTGGTGGAGTTCAGTGGCTTCTCGCCCCAGCCGGGCAAGACCTCTGGCGCTGGTGGGATCAGGGCGGGCACTTTCTCGATCCTGATCTTGATTGCCTCCTCGTCCGAGGGCATCTTGATCATCGTGTGAGATGCATGCTTGATGCCGCGGCTGTCGGCCGCGTATTCTCTTTTGACTTTCGGCTTGGTATCCGGCTGTGTTCCCTCTGTGTCCGAGAAGGCCACTGGCGCGCTTGCGAAGTCTCCCGTGTCTTTTCCTGCACTGCCTTCGTCGTCTTCAGACAGTGGGAATGTTTCGTCGACCAGCGCAGCGAGATATTCCCGTTCTCGTGAATCGGGCAGGTAAGTAGGTGTAGCAGTGACGGCAGAGGCACCTGCAGCTGTGTCCTCGTAGAATGTGAGATGTCCAATATCGGCTCCGTCGTCTTCCTCGTCGTCCTTGGTGTCCTCGTCCGAGAACACAACCGGCTCGTCGAAGAAAGCGCTAATATTTCGGCATCTTCCAGGTGCATGATGTGCGTAGGGGCCCTGGTCGTATCGTGACGTGGTAATACCCGGTTCCCTCGTAGTGGGATCTTGTGTATGCCGTTGGGTGGGCTGCTGGCCCCGAGTTTTGGTCGGTGTCCGTTCGTAGCCGGCGGCGGCCTTTGTGAGAAGCTTTTCGTCTCGGTCTTGGGCCTTGGGGTCGTGCCATGGCGGGCCGCCCGGTTCAGGCTGGTCACTGCACCTCCCCTTTTGACCTCCGTATTGGCCTCCGCCTGTGTTCTCTTGCCTTCCGCATTGTTGTCCTCTTCCTCGTCAACGTAGGCATCGAAGATAAAGTCGCTGAAGTCGTCGTCGTCGCCGAAGAATGCTTCGTCCAGGCCGCCCCGACCCCACAGGGGCTCCGTCTTGGCTCTCTTCACCGGGCCGTCTGAGACAAGGCTGGGCCGCTTGGGCCGATCACAGTGGGCTGCGGGTCGTTAGCCGTCCCGTCAAGCATCCAATCCACTCAATCAATCCACTCTCCACAGACAATACCTACTCAAGTCGACAGACGAGTAATGCGGCGCCATGGGAGCGGGCAAGCAGGTGGATGGTCCTCCGCATCAGACCGGCAAGAGGAGAGACCCCTCGCTCTCGACCGTCGATGACGGCAACTGGTGCGCGACGCGCTTTGGGTGATCTTGGCATTGGAGCTGCGGTGGGGGGAGCTTGAGCTGGATACGGCGCTATTCCAGGACAGGCCAGCATTGACCGGGGCTGAGAGCGGAGTATTTTTGATGTCGTCCATATCACGTGATATGGACATCGATTTCTCGGTACGAAAGCACTTTCGCTGCTACAAAGCTGCTTGACAAAAGCAAGAAATTGACCAGATGCTTGCTCTATGGTCCAGAGCAGCGGGGAGATATCTAAATTGAGGTAAGATGTGATTCAGTGATAAGCTGTTGGTGGTTTGTTAAGACATTCAATGGCAAACATCGAGTTGTTATGTTATTGAATTAGACATTCAATAAAGTAAACATACATTAAAAGCCCAAAAATAATAAAAATATAAAAAATATTGATCATAAAATAACGAATAGTAAGAGCAAGCACAAAATCTACGCCAGTGAACAAAAAGGCGTAAATGTAAAGCTTGGTTGAATTTGCCGATCTAAATAAGTGCGCATACACTACATCTGCACACTACCTTGAGCGGAGATTTTTATTCTCATTACCTGCTAACGCAGACATATCCTACATTATGTTATTACACGGTCCTCCAAGAAGCCGGCCCCGCGAGCCTAAGCCCGCAGCACATCTCCATAGTCGGGCAGTTCTAGGCCCTTCTCGGGGTGGTAGAAGCGCATAGCGATGGCGTCCAGCCTCAGGAAGGCGGCGATGCCCACCAGGGAGTTGAATATGGCGATGCCGAACGGCGTCGCCGGCATCATGTCCCTGTCCTTCTCCTCCTCCCTGTGCATCTTGTCCATGAAGGGGCGCAGTCGCCGCTCGTAGGCCTGCAGCGCGGCCACCAGCCTTTCGCCGCCGACGCGGCCGGCCTCGGCAGGCCCCTGCGCTGCGCCTCCGGGCCCGCAGTGCCTCGCGATCTCGCCGGCCAGGATGTAGGCGCCCACGACGGCGGTTGTGGAGCCGAAACCGTTGGCCGAGGGGCAGTAGGCCGCATCGCCGACAAGGGCCACGCGGCCGCGCGACCACGAGTCCATCTTGACGAGGCCCATGCGCTGGCAGTAGAAGTCGTCGGCGTCCGCCATGGACCGCAGGATGTCGTCAACCTGCCAGCCCGCTCCCCGGAAGATCTCGTCCATGGCCGCCTTCTCCTCGGCCGTGTCGCCGCGGCGGGCCTTCCCGAGCCGGCCGAGGTCTCCCTTGCACATGAGGTAGACCTGTATCTCGTGGGGGCTGTGTCGCCGCACCAGCACAACCCGGTGCCCGGGCGCCACGTAGCACTTGGCCACGTACTCCTCCCCCGTCTCTATGGGACGGCGGATGGTGAAGTAGGCACCGTAGCTGTCGCCGAGCGGGTAGAAGGACGGGTCGGCCGTGCCGTCCTGGCACCCCAGCAAGATCTTCCGGACGCGTGATCCCACGCCGTCGGCCCCGACCACGAGGTCGAATGGCTCCGTCGTGCCGTTGGTAAAGCGGACCTCGACCTCGCCGCTGGCCGTCTCGTCGAAGCCCTCGACCGCCGTCCCAAAGAGGTATCGGGTCCGATCCTTGCCGGTGGCGTCGTAGAACAGCCGGCACAGGTCGCCCCTCATGATCTCGAACTCGGACGTGAAGGTCTGCGGGCCCTTGCCCGACGTGTTAGCCGGGAAGAAGCCGCGCCGGCGGCCCGTCTTGTCGACAAACTCGATGCCTTGCTCCGGGGCAGCGTGGGCGCGGAAGCCGGCCTCGAGCCCCATGCGCCGCAGCGCGTCGATGCCGGCCCCGCGCAGGTCAATCTGCAGCCCTGTCAGGCGCAGCTCGGGCGCGAGCTCGACTACGGTCACGTCGCAGTAGTCGAGCTTGGAGAACCAGAAGGCGAGGGCATTGCCGGCCACGCCAGCCCCGCTGATGAGTACCCTGAGCTGCGGCATCGGTTTCCGCTGTTGGCGAAGCGTTAGGTATTTGGGTTTGAATGTGAGGTCTGGATACTAGTATAGAGTGGCTTGAGGACTTTTTCATTCAGGAACAAAGTAAAGACGTCGTGGCCAATGTCCTGAATTAGTATGTGGAACGGAGGAGGCAGCGACGTGTCGGACGAGAGGCCTCGTCAAGGGCCTCGTCAGGCTCGGGAGACGCCCGACCCTTGGTGCCCAGGCAGCCGCAGTCATAACAGCTGTGCCTCTGATGGGCCATTGTGACTCTTATCTGTCTATGCGACAGGCCACAGACGTCGTCTACCAACGCTGGGGACGGAAGGGGAGGGTAGAGAGTAAGACGGCTTGATTTTACGGGTTGGGAGTTTGGTGTTCGCTTATGCTTAGTAAGCATAATAGCGACGAAACTTTAGCACCGTTCACCCCAGAAATTCAATCTAAAGGCGTAGCTCTACTACAGGAGAGGGCTCGAATGGGATGGTGGCGCTGGCACCCTGCGACACGCGCGTGACAAAGTGCGTGCGGCCGACAATCACCTCCAACTACAGCAAGAAGGCGAGCCTGCGCACCCTCATCCGCGAGTGCGAGGTATATTCACCTTTCACCGCACCCCCGGCTCCTGAAGGTCTACGGCTTCACCGTGGATCCCGTGCCGGATGACCCACCAGACGAGCCGGTGGACGCGCCGGCCGCCCCCCCGGACAACCCAAAACGACCAGCTTCGCCACCGTCGCCGACGCCACCCGATGCCACCCTGGCGCTCGAGTACATGAAGAACGGCACGCTGCTGTAGTACCTGGCCGACCACCCGGACCAGTCCCTCTGGCAGCGCCTGCTGTGGTGCGCGCAAGCCACCGAGGCCCACATGCACCTGCACCGCCACCGCGTCATCCACAGCGACGTGCGGCCCGACAACATGCTGGTCGCGGACGACCTGTCCCTGCGGCTGATCGATTTCGGGGGCAGCGCCGTTGACGGCCAAGAGGGCCTGGTGGCCGGGTCGTCGCGGTACTACATGCCGCGCGACAGCTGGGCCACGACGCCCGACACGGACCGCTTTGCCCTGGGCAGCAGCTTTTACTTCATCATGACGGGCCGCGAGGTGTTCGCCGAGCTGGACCGCGAGCTCGCCACGGCAGAGTTTGCTAAGAAGGCGTGGCCGAGCGACGTGCACGACCTGCTGGTGGGCGAGGTGATCTTGAAGTGCTGGGAGGACCGCTACAAGACCACGCGAGAGGTGTATCTGGATCTGTATGACCTGTGCGACAAGTCGGTGCAGAAGGCGTCGTGATTTTGGCCGGGAACAGGGTACGGCGTTTGGTTTCACGGCGAGCAAGGGAAGCGCAGCTGTTTTTTGGTCTTTGATCGAGCTGGGATTTTCGTTTGCCCCGGATCTGTTTTGATAGCGTTTGAGATGGCTCGAGCGAATGCTGTGAACTAGGACCATATGCCAATCGTCTGCACGTGCACTTGCATGCTGTTTGTTCTCCATGACGATGGCTGCCTTTTTGCCCACCCACGCCAAGACGGAGACGACGGTGGCACGGCGGAAAGGCCCGTCGTGGGTGATTGTCTCTGCCACTCAACGACAGCGGACAGTGACTCGCCATTCTCTCGCACGCGCTGGGCGCACAGTCGCCGTCCCCCGCCCAGTTTGCCGATCTCGATCGCGCCCGCTGTCACGTCCAGAAGGGGAAGACGGCCGGCGGTGTCTGGTGTGCTCAAGTGCTTTCGTGTGCTTTGCGCTTTTGTGCTGTTGTGCCGCGTTGTGTGGCCGTTGGCCGTCCGTGATTGGGCGTGGCCGTCGCAGGCAAGTCGACGTTCTGCTGTATGGTTTTCGGCCTAGTGCGCTTTTTCCGTGGACGGCCCACCGGCAGGCAATGTGGGTTGTGCAGGAGATTTGACAGCAGGCCGTCCCTCGTCTTGGCGCCGTTGAGATACGCGTAATGCTCCCTATTTCCCTCCTTACCTCCATCTTCTTCCTTTCCGCGCGCGTCCTTTCCGCTTATTTTGTTCTCTTTTGGTTCGGTCCTTCCTGTTTCTCTACCCACCCTTTCAGTCTTTCCTCCTCCAATCCCCCCTCCCCTTCCCGTCGTTTTCTCCAGCTCCTTCCGTTTTCTTTCTTTCTCTTTATCGCTTCTTGCCTCCCTGCCTTCTTTGTCCACTCGTAACTCGCACTTTCCCCCCACGGACTCGCCTGCCTCGGCGAACGGCACCCCCGCTTACCGTTTGTCCGCCATTGACGCACAGCAATGAAACGAGCATAGCGGTTCAACGGGCAATCTGTGCAGCCACTTGCGCACGGCATTTTGCGCTGCTCACCTGAGCACCTCGCCTGCACACTTCGTAGCTCCTCTGTGTGAAATAAGTGATCTTGCGAGCAGCGTTTGTCTACGCGCCCATGCAGCGTGTTCTGTCCAAGCGTTGGCAATTCTCGGTAATGAGCAGGAGCGAGCGGCGCACTGGGCAGCAGTTGGCGCTGAAGAAGGAAAAGAAGGAAAGGAAAGGGTGAAAAAAGTGCCGCAACCCTAAACGATCCAGGGGGAAGGCGCATCACTAGCCCCCAACCCCGTGCCTTCCCTTCCTCTCTCTCTCTCATCCGCTGCATTATCGTCCCTCCCCCCCTCCTTCCCGCCCTGTCTGTTTGCTGCTGCTCACCCGCACCAGCTCAGCCAACAGCCAGGGCCCCCAACCCCAGCAGGATTGCCAACCGAGCCGTCCCCTTGCCTTCGTGCATTGTTCTTTCCTTCTCGCGAGCGTCCCTCTCTCTGACGTTTCGCGCTTTCCCTCTTGGCCTCCTTTGCAACCTCCTAGCGTTTTCATATCCTCATCGAGTTTGGGGCTTCTCACTCTTCCTTTCTCTACTTCGTATCGTACTTTGGCCTTTTTCTTCTTTCTGTCCTCCCCCAACAGCCCCATCGTTAAACCTAAAGTCTCCGGGCTCTCCGCAATTCGCTGTTCACCCCTGTTTGCCACGTTTTGTTCTGGCCATATCAGCTCGCTCGCGCTTTGCTCCTCCCCTGTCTTCGCTTGCGCACTTTAGCCTCTTCCGGTCTGGTTGTGCGGTTGTTGATTTGTTATCTTTCGACGGAGACGAAGCTCTGTTTTTTCCCACCGTCCCCATTCCTTCGTCCTTCTTACTTCCGCGCCGTTTTGCTTTCCTTGTCCTCTTGATTTGACGCAGGCCGCTTAAACCTGCCCGTCGATCTGCGCCCCATTGAGGCGGATTATGACGCCGCACGGAGCCCACGTAAATTAATCCCGCCAGAACGATCACCTCAGCAAGACGACATCTAGACGATACGGATAAAACAAGTAAAGAACGAGAACAAGCGACGACGAAGAAGAAGAAGAAGGAGGAGAAACGGGAGGAGGAACGACAGAACCCGGAAATGCCGGACGAGCGGCTACCGTCGCATCCGATCGGCGACATGGAGCTGGACCCCAGACCTGCGACAACAGTTGCCGCCGAGCAAGAAATACAACCAGAGCCCCTGGCAGAGCCACAGACAGAGGAAGCGAGAGACAAGGCAGAGACGATGGAAATAGAAGAGGCGGCGGCAGCGGACACAACGCCAGCATCCATCCCAGCCCCACCCGCACAGCTCTCCCCAGGCGATCCTAGCGAAACGACAGCCAGCACGGCGCCAGCCTCGACACTGACGACGCCAATAGCGATACCGGCAGAGGTGGCTTCCGTCCACGAAGCAGCCAGCGTTGACGTCCTCGACACAATACCAGAAGCCGCTACGTCCGGCGAACCAGTGGCAGAGACAGAGGCGGCGGCAACGACAGCGGCAACGACAGCGGCAACGACAGCGGCAGCGGCATCACCAACCCGTTCCGAAGCCGTCTCCGGCAAGAGCCCTCCCGCACACGAGCACGAAGGCCTGACCCCGGGCCAGATCCAGAGGCAGAGGGAGGACGACGAGGCGGCTGACGCGGCGTCGTCGCTGTTCAGCACGGGACTGAGCGTGAGTTGATTTCTTGGTTGTGGTCTCGATGTTGTGTCGCAGAGGCGCGGCGGATATTTGGCTGAAGAACACCTGATTTGCACTCTGTGCTCGTGCTTGTGCCAACGGTTCGTTCTGCGGACGGGAGGATTGGCTGGGCTGGATTGCTGACATGTCGCACTGCATAGATTGACTCGGACGCCGACTCGGCCCTGGGCGATATTGATGCCCCGTGAGTTCCCTGTGCTTCCGCCCCCGGGTCGTCCTCTTGGTTGCTAACTCAGACAGATCTTCAACACAGTCCGTGCGGTCCAGCATCTACGAGTTCGTCGAAGAACATGGCCGGACCTTCCACAAGTACAAGCAAGGCAGTAAGTCAACATCGAGGAGGACATGCCTGTATGCGGAACCTAGAGCTGACACTGCTGCAGAATACTTTATGCCAAATGACCAGGTAAATGAATATTCAACTACACAGATCCAGACCGCAATAGTACTGACATTTCTCTTCTCTTCAGAGCGAGCAAGAACGATTAGGTAAGAAGCATCGAAACACCGAAGTACCGAAGCCATAGGTAGCCCTCTCATCCCGAGACAAAACTAACAACCGAGCAGACCTGCAGCATGCCATCTTCGTCCTCCTTCTCAAAGGCCAGCTGGGCCGCGCCCCGGTCCAGGAGCCGCAACGCGTCCTCGACGTCGGCACCGGCACCGGCATCTGGGCCATCGAGTTCGCCCAACGGTACCCCTCGGCCGAAGTCATCGGCACCGACCTGAGCCCCATCCAGCCCGACTTTGTCCCCCCGAATTGCCGCTTCGAGATCGACGACGCCGAAGATGACTGGACCTACAGCTCGAACCCCTTCGACTACGTCCACCTGCGGCTTCTCTGGCACTCCTTCAGCGATCCACGGCGCATTCTGAAATCGGCCTACGACAACCTGCGGCCCGGCGGCTACGTCGAGTGGCAGGACTACCACAGCCGCTTCCGGGCCATCGACGACTCGCTCAACGGCAGCGCCCTGACGCGGCTGGACACGCTATATGCCGAGGCCGGGCGGAACCTGGGCCGGGACATGCTGGTGACGCCCAAGCTCGCCGGCATGATGCGCGAGGTGGGCTTTGTCGACGTCGTCGAAGAGCGCTACGCCCTCCCCGGCAATCCATGGCCCAAGGGCCGCGAGGCCAAGACCCTGGGCCTCTGGCAGATGACCAACTTCCTCGACGGCATGCAGGCTATCACCATGACTGTCCTGACGAGGGGCTTGGGCATGTCGCCGGCCGAGGTGGAGCTGCTGCTGATGGACGTGCGGAAGGACGTGAAGAACACCAATGTGCACTTCTACATCCCGGTGTACATAATGTATGGGCGGAAACCGTTCCCCCACGAAGTGAGGACCGACTACACGCCAAACTGAGCCCCCACGACACAAAGCCGAAGATGCCCTTTTCCGCCACATACTCCCTTTTTGCGCCTTCTTTTGACTACCGATAGCTTCCTTTCTCAGTATTGATTTGATGTGCTGGGTATTTCTTTTTTTTTCTTTTCTTTCTTTGGAAATATCTTTTCGGGCGATGGCTTTTTTTGGATTATCCTTTGTTGGTTTATTTTACGTTTTGAGCGATATGCTTTCCTTTCCTCTTTTTTGGCTTATTTTACGAAGCGCTCTTGTTGGCCATCTGCGATGCTCTTGGAACAGGAAAATGATGCATAGGCATGGGCGGGATTTCATTTTGCAGCGCGCCATACAGCCACACATACAGAAGACTTACCAGTCTAACATGATCTTTTTTTCTTTTCTCTTTTGAAACAGCACGTCGGCTTTTTGGCTCAACCTACCAAGGCATGGAGCTCCGTCCCCCACGTCCAAGCTAGCCTGATGTGCCGGTGCTGTGTGCCTTTTTGGCCGTCCGTGAATAGTAATCAGAGGAGCAGTATCTCGCATACGCGCGCGGAGCACGAGACGATCCAAGATGTATAAATAGGGCTGTCCGCTGCGGCCAACCTCCTTCTCCTAGAACCATCAAGGTGCCTCTCGAACCCTGATGGACCAATTCAATGCCAGCGATGGCAAAGTATTTAAAGAGGGCGAGTGTCCAGCCTCATTCCAGCCATCTCTATTTTCTTTCTCTTTTTCGTTAATTCTTTCCTCCCTTCTCGTTTCTTGTTGTTTCTAACCTGGCTCGATAGAAGGTACGCGACAATAAACCGACAACGAACAGAGCGCACCTCATCCCTGAGCGCGTTCAACGTGTGAGATGCCCGGCTCCTATTTGTATGGAGAATCCTTCCACCACAGGGCTCGGGACATCAAAGCGCCCGCAATCGACCAGCCGGTCGCCGGCGAACCGACGGAGGCCCGCTTGTCAAGCTTTCCTCCAATGAGAAGTCGGTTTCCCGCCTTTGTCATCCCGCCCGCACCACATTTCCTCATTTGGCCGCCTCCTGTTTCCTCGCACCACTGCAGCGGATCGGTATAATGGTGACGATCCAGGCGATGGCGACATATCCTCTTTTTTTCTGACCCTTGATTCCGGGGCGGGAGTTGGAGCTCCCCCGCGGCAGCTGGTTGCGAAATAACGCCGAATTCCCGAACCTTGGCCGTTATGCTTCCCCATGTTCTGTTTCTGTTTCCACGCTATGTCTCTTACGGCCCCATATCACAACGCAAGCGCAGATGATCGACTCTAGTGGATGTCGTTCGTTTCTTGGACTCCTTTTTTTGTCACTTGGCAGGGCCCAACGAGACGACAAAAATCCTCCCGAGGATCCTTCGTCTTCCGTTCTGTACCGAGCCCATCCGAGTTGTGGGCACGAGGCGCGCGCCAGACGGGGGGAATGAAAGCTCCTGGCGGCCAGAAAAGGATGAGGAGACGGGACGGTAAGAATCCCCCGCTCACCACGCAGACCACAAAACAGGGACCCGAGAGTCACAACGCGGGTGTCAGCAAGTAGTAAGCTGCACCGGTAAGGGACCAATGAGCCAAGCCAACGCTTTACATGTAAGGATGTTGCCCCGTTTCTAGGGCGAGGGCAGCAGGATCTGTCTTGCAGTCGATGGGGAAAAGGGGAGGGGGGACGCCGAAGAGTGAACTACCTAACGACTTGGCTTTACTTGAGGGGGAAACCGGACTCGGGTACGGACCCGGGTAATTCGTCATCGCATAACGAGGAGAGAGAGAGAGGGAGAGAGGGACTGAGAGAGAGAGGGTCGGTAGTTGGTCTCGACGCGCCTCGCAAGTATAAAGGGTGCGTCCTGTGGTCGGCATTGTGCCAAACCCGGACGAACTCTGCTGAACACTCGCAATTTACTCCCTCCGCCTCTTCCTCCTTTTTCAGTTTACTTGCTGTATTACAACCTTCAAAAAACCAATCCCGCCATCTTTTCTCTCCAAATTGCCCTCTCCGCAACAATGGCTCCCTCTCTGCACCCGCTCATCGATAACGGCCTCACCAAGGGCGACCCGGCCCACGCCGGCGGCGTCCTCCGCTGCCACTGCGCCAGTGACCCCGTCGAGGTCACCCTGGCCAGCAACGTCCTGCACAACCACGCCTGCGGCTGCTCCAAGTGCTGGAAGCCCGCCGGCGCCCTCTTCAGCGTCGTCGGCGTCGTGCCCCGCGACGCCGTGGCCGTCACCGCCAACGAGGCCAAGCTCCGCATCATCGACGAGGCCGCCACCATCCAGCGCCACGCCTGCACGGGCTGCGGCGTCCACCTGTACGGCCGCATCGAGAAGGAGCACGCCTTCAAGGGCCTCGACTTCGTGCACGCCGAGCTGTCCGACACCCAGGGCAAGGGGTGGCAGGAGCCCCAGTTCGCGGCCTTTGTGTCGTCGCTCATCGAGCAGGGGTTCGCCCCGGCGGGCATGGCCGACGTGCGGGCGAAGCTGCGCAGCGTCGGGCTGGAGACGTACGACGCGCTGTCGCCGCCGCTGATGGACGCCCTGGCGACGTTTAGCGCCAAGCAGTCGGGCGCGCTGCCGGCCGACGCGTAATTTACATAGATGGAAGGAAAACCAAAAGAATGCCAGAAGAACCAAAAAGTCTTATAAGGGTGTCATGAAAAAAATCGTGTACAAATACAAAACGAAATATAACAACTAGACGATTAAAGTCATCTGATGCTTTCATATTGATCAACAACGTGGCGGAGGCGAATTCGAAACAAAATGTGTGTGTGTTTTTCAAAAGGCTAGACCGATGAATAGAATACAACTCGCGCGCATGCACCCCGCCACTGATGCCTTTCCCTGTATCGTTTTTGCCCACTCCTACTCCTGGTTCTCCGCATTGTTGTTGTTGTTGTTGTTGTTGTTGTTGTTGCCGCGGCCAAAGATGACGTCCCGGAGCGACGCAAACCGCCTCGTCGACTTGGTCTTCTTGCCAGAACCACCAGCGCCAGCACCAGGGGCAGGGGCAGCACCGCCGCCGCCGAACCCGCCGAAGCCTCCAAAGCCTCCAAAGCCACCGCCGCCGCCAAATCCGCCGAACCCGCCAAAAGGCGCGTTCATCTTGGCCACGGGCCCGTCGGGGTTCATCACGCCGCCGCCGGCCTGCATGAACGCGGCGGGGCTGACGGCCAGGTTGTTGGCCGTGTTGACGCCGTAGCGGATCCAGGCGATCATGCCGTCGGCCAGCTTGTCGCCGACGAGCGCGTAGCGCACGATGGGGTCGTCGCCGTTGGCGCCCTGCTGGAACAAAAAGTCGCCCGTGTTGGCGAGGACCTGCATGGTGTTCTTGACGTAGGGCTGGACGAGGTTGATCTGGGTGAGCAGGGTCTGGTCGAAGTAGAGCTGGCCGACGTGGGCGGCGCGGCCGCCGGTGATGGTGTTGTTGGGCTGCTTGGTGGCGCCGAGGTAGACGATGGCTGTGGATGGGGGGTTCAGTGGTTAGCAGGGCTCAAAGAGCCTCAAATGAAAATCGTACCCGGAGGTACCTACTGTGAATGTGGGTCGCGCGGCCGGCGTAGTGGCCCGGCGCGACCGAGTCAAACGACACGATGCCGTGGCTGTCGGTCAGCTGGATGCCGCGCAGCGCCGTGCCCTTGAGGATGGACGCGTCCTTGGGGTCGCCCATGCCCGGGTACCCCTGCACGCCGACGTAGACGCCCGTCGAGTTGGAGCTCCAGATGTCGACGTACGCGTCGGGGACCACCTTGCACGTCTTGTAGTCCACCACCTGGATGACGAGGGTCAGCTTGATGCCCGCCTCGCCCTCCGTGATGTCCTTGCGGACCTGCTCGCCCTTGACGTAGAGCGGGCCCTGGTCGACGGACGGCATGAGGATGCAAGCGCCGGCGTCGGCGAACAGCGAGACGGGGTCCGTCGTCTTGCTGACCGTCTTGTTGCTCTTGTGGTCGATCTTCGAGACTGAGATGTAGTTGCGCTTGTCGATGGCGCCGCTGATGCTGCTAAACCACCGCCGCCTCTTGGGCTGCACCGCCCTGGCGGCCATCGCCTCCGGGTCCGGCGCCTCCAGGCCCAGGTCCCGCCGCAGCCGGGCGTACTCCCTGCCGTGGATCTCGACGGTGCGCTTGAGGAACTCCGGGTGGTTGAACTCGCGGTCGCAGTGGTCGAGGTTGCGGCGCTCGAGCGGCTGCGGGACGTGGGGCTCGTCTTGGCCGGCTGGGTGGGCGAGGCCGACGGAGGCCAGCTGCAGGAGCAGCAGCAGGCCGGATGACAGCATTTTGTTTTTATGTGGAACTGGGCTAAGACGACAAAGATAAGAAGTGATAGACACGTCCGACGCAAGTCTTCTTATCTTGCTACCAGACTGGCGTACAGCGCGGACAAGAAGGAAGGGCAAGCGAGGAAGGGTGGGAAGCAGGAGGAGGGCTGATAGGACGGCATACCATCAAAGCAAAAGGGGGAGAAAGGGTGCAAGCAGGAATACATGCGAGTCTTGGCTACATATATATATATATAGAATATACAGAGCCTTCTTCTTCTTTAACACTCTCCTCTTCGGTATTCTTGTCTCCCCCGGATCTCCATCGTACCACTCTTGCGGCCTCGCTTTGCAAAAACCATACCCCGGTTGGCCACATGAACAGCAGACTTCGTGGAGAGAATAAAGTGCCTCATGTCTCGTCTACGTCCAAAATAGTAGTTTGGCTGAACTGCCGATACTATACGAGAAATATTCACGTCTGTTCATATTGAATATGTGTCCCTCTTGTTTGGAGCTAGCATGGTGTTTTGCTATTTTGGACGCCTGGATGCCCCAGAATCGGCTACTCCGTCGCCTCTCTCCTTATTGATTTATGTGTATAATACGACGGTCGCCTTCCCCCTTTCGGTTCCAATATGGAGAACAGACGGTCCTCGAGGTCGATTGGACGAGTCGGTAATCATAGCCGGGACTTTCGAGGCAATATGGAGGGACTCTCGCTTCATAAGTATGCTTAAACAGAAACAAAATAAAAGCGGAGAGTGGCTCTTTTATATGGTCTCATGCCAACATCGTGTCGCCATCCAGCCTAGAAGACGGCAAATGGTGGATCTTCGTGTAAAACGTGGAGACCAAAGAAAACAACCTTAAACAGAAACCCTCCGGATTGGTTCGGGTAAACATCTGACTGCCTTGAACAACGTCCGAAGGGAAATAGAAAAAAAAAGGTTAATTTCTTCGCTTGCTTCACCTTGTCGGTCACGTCCAATTGGCAATATATTTGTTCTGTTTGTTGTGCTAGTTGGCTTCTCCTTTCTATTTAGTCTCTGTTTACCCATATGGCCCCTGCCAGGACGCACAACTTACATGGGGAGAGTATGGGGTTGTTGTTTATGAAGACACGATGATTGGCCAGAGGCGGCGTCCGTTGACAAACGAAAACTCTGGGTCTTTTGCCCCGGCTACCTTGTTCTTCCTTTCGGCAAATATCTGCTGTACCCCAGATTTTGCCTTCTTGGCCTTTTTTTTCTTATTTTCATGCTTCTCCGTCTTCTTTCCCCATCGTAAACCCCTTTAGCCCCGAAGATGGTGTGCTCGACAATATGCGTGATGTGACTGGCTCGTCTTCTCTTTTTTCGTCTGAGCGAAATCAAGAAATCGAGGCAGCAGAAGCGAGCGTCTGGGGAATATTGTTTCTGCAAAAAAAACAAAAAACCGACCATTCTGCTGATGAATATACGTTATTTACACCACCAACAACGAAAGTAATCTTTCTACATTTTTTGGGGCGAGGAAATTGATAAAAATAGAAACATCACTTTCCAAGAATACACACTTCCACAGAAGCGAGGCCAGAAAATATTATTCTTTGGACGTTCCACCGGCTATCGATGCCGAAAAACAATTCTCTCTTCGCTTTGACTTACTCAACCGGGGCAGTCCTCCGTCTCGCCCTCTCTTCCCACCCTCATATGTCGTGCTCATAGTTGTGCAGCAGAATGTGCACCTTCTGCCGGTCCGCCTCGCTAATGTACCCCTGCTCGGCCAGCGTGTCGAGCGACTTCTGCGCGTAGAACTTGGCCTTGTCTCGCTCGCCGAGCACCCAGTAGATGCGGCCGATGTTCTCGTACTGCTCGCTGTAGACGGAGAACATCTCCTCCTGGCGCAGCAGCGGAAACAGCTCGTGCGTGATCCGCAGCGACTTGTAGGCGTCGCCGTCCTGGAACGCGGTCACCGCCTGGTTGCGGAGGTGCTCGATGTGCGTGCGGCGGCCGTCGGAGTCCTGGATTGCCTCGGCTGACGCGGAGCACAATGGACACGTGCAGACGAAGTCCCAGCGGAGGAGGGCCTTTTGGCGGTCTTCACGAGTCTGGCCGACGATGATGTCTGGGCAGCAGAGCGCATGTCAGCGGAATGTCTCTATATCCCCCCCATCCCCTTCACAGTAAAATAAATACGTACAGCTAATGGTGATCTCTTCGCCAGGTTGGATCTCTCTGGAAGCTGCCACGCTTACGGCAAGACTGTGCGGTCGGAAGCGCGGAAAGGCACTACGAGGGCGTCAGCAGTTGTGCCATTGTCAGCATATAGCTGTGAAGGATCCTACTTTGGCATGCACGCGTGGTTGATTCTCTGCTCTCGTCAGTCCTCGATATCCACGAGAAGTATATTTCTGTCTGTCGCGGTCCTGAGACTCACCGCCAGGTCGGGGAACAGGGCCATGTGGTTCGCCCCGGCCAGCACCGTGTGGAACGCGTTCGACCGCAGCACGTTCTCCACCGCGCTGCGCGCCGCCGTGCTCGTCTGCGCCAGCCCGCGCACGCGCTGCGGCGCCGACAGCTGGTCCGCCGCGAGGTCCAGCAGCCGGTAGCCGTCGTCGCGCGCCACCGCCTCGGGGAACTGCAGGTCGATCACCAGCGCCGCGTAGTCGACCATAAACTCCTCGTACTGCGCGATCGTGCGCGTCGCCACCACGCCCTTGCCCCTGCCCGGCAAGTCGACGATCTCGTACGCAGCGGACGGCGGAAGTGTCGCATGTTCCGCCGCATTATGATTCATCCGTCTGGTTGGATGCGGGTACTCGACCTCGTCGAGCAGGTCGAGACTGGCGGCGGCAGCCTCGGGCGTGGTCACGACGCTCAGGCCGTCGATGCCGTGCAGGGCATTGGTGTAGACGCAGTATTGTTTCTTTTTCTTGACGGCGGGGCTGGACGTGGACGTGCCGTCGACGACCAAGCTGGCGTTGACGCACAAGGGCGGGTGCGTCCAGGGCGACCAGGCACCCGGCCCGCCGAGGAGCGCCGTCTGCTCGTCGAGGGCCGCTGGGCAGCCGAACTGGCCATGGCGCTGCAGGGATGCGGGGATGCGCGTCGAGCAGGTCCGGACGGCGACGTCCCAGGGGTCGGACGATGCGGACGTCGGTCTTAAAGCGGCGAACGAGGTAAGGAAGCGCAGCAGGGATAGTCGTGATGAGATGGTCGACATAGCTTGCAAGGATTAGGAACGAGATATGCTGCTCGAACGAAAGGCACGGCTTCTGAAATCCATGCAAATTGAAAGCTAGACGCTTTGATCGAGGCTGATAGAAACGCGAGTCTGACCATGGGGCTCTTCCGCGTCGGATACCTTGTGCAGTTTGTCCCAAGCAGCCCGTCACTGTGAAAAATGTCCATACATACGTGTCACTATTAACGTCGATACAATGCTATGATGTCGGGCATTAATTTCTACGGGAATGATTGAATTCAAATTGTTGGGGGCATTGGTTCGGAGCCATCATCTGATGAAGGCGTTTGCAGTCAATATTCAAACTCTATTTGATAATTCTCTTCTATCTTTTCTTTTTCTTCTCTTCTATCTTTTCTTTTTCTTCTCTTCATTTCATTTCTTACCTTGAATACTTGACTGTAACCGCGAAAAATAGAGCAAAACAGCTTGGGAAACAAGCCAACTTTCGTCTTCTTGCTTTCTCCAGTTTTTCAATCAGGGTCAAACATCTCCAAGAACAGGGAGCCCCAGAAAAAATCAGTACGGCTGTCCAATAAGCTGTCGGTGGCCCCTTCTCCGGCCGCGAAAGCCAAGCATTAACCGAAAGGAAGAGGGACAGCCGTGCCGTGTCGGAGCATCGTCCAGAGAGCGGAATGGAGGTTCCGTAAGATGAATGCTAGTGCTCGCTGTTTAGTCATTTTCAGTGGCTTGCGGCCGCTGTGCCCGAGCCTGTACTCGTAAGGCTTCCAGCTTTGAGGGGAATATCACGTGCGGCGGCGGTGGGTGTTGGACAAATTCCGCTAGTCCTAACTGGGACGTAATATGTAAGCCGATACAGTGCGACGTACGGATATTACTCGTAGTCATGAACTGTGGGTTTTACACTGTACCATAATTTCTCAGCCCCTATTAAAATAGGAGGGATTAGCCCTCATTTCTATCATATTCTTCTACCGAATTAACAGTCGTTGCATACGTCAGATTTCTCAGAAATAGGTGTGTGTATTGTTGTCTGTCTTGAGGGAGTGGGAATACCAGGCTACCCGAAAACTCCACTAAAATAGGTGGCTAGTCAAGTCTCATATCATTGGTCGGTCATGCAGGCAGCCATGCATACACCCCTCCCATTCTATCCCCTTTTTCTGACAAGATTTTCCCACACTTTCCAGGTCGATTAACCATCGGTCAATGCCATTATCCGGGCACGATATCCCCATCTCGTACAGAAGCATTAGCATTAGCCTCTCAAGCCTTTTAAACTGTCCGACCGAGCGGCAGCATCAGCAGCACCGAGCAGCACCGTGTTCACGGCCGGTGACGAGCTCGGCAGCCGGTAATTTGTCGACCATAGAAGGGCACCATGGCAGACCTTGTCATGTTCGCGCGCCTGAAGCGCCCCGTGTCCGGAACCAGACAGCCCAAAACCGGGCAAGCCCAACGACTCATTTCCCGCGGACGAGATGCCGGCCGGAGTGCAAGGCCAATGTTGGTTACGCAGCGGCCGACCCTAGGTCGGATATGAGGCCAGTGGCAGAGGCCAAATTGCAGGAGCCTTCCTCACAGGATGCGACGCAGTCGCAGCATGGCCAGCATGGCCAGCTTGCGGGAGGCGCCGCCAGGACAAGGCCGGGGCCTGTATAGGGCCGCGTGAGTGCCGATTTTGGAAAGGAAACTGTTCGCCCCGATAAAATGTAGAGAAAAAAGACTTGGCCCTGCCCTCGTCTCTTTCGGAGGGGAAAAAGGGTGCCCTGCCCTCTCGTACGTTGCACGGTCTGTCTGTCGCGGCCCGCCCTGGCCACACCTCTCTATTTTGCGCCTCACGTCTGTTCCGCCACCGGGTGTCGACTGGCTCTCCGACTCTGGTTGGCTACGCGCCGTGTTTGGTGGTCGCAGCGTGGTCGGCCGCGGTCGGCCGCGGGCGTTGGGCGGCTGGCGCGTATCGCCTCTCCAAGTTACATACCTTAGGCGCCGGATGCAACACGCATCGCCTTTCCTGTCGTCGACAGCCCGCCAAATTTCGTACCGCCAGACCTCTTTTCGAGGCCGGGCCACCTACATCGATACACTTAATCCCCTCATTTCCCTGTTTCATGCTATTTTTGGCCCATTTTGGCTCAGGATCATCAACAGCCAGGTGGCCTCGTGTATGCTCGCGGCAGCAAAATCATTTTGTCAGGCAATGTCAGAGATTGCGAGTACAGGAAATGGGCATTTAAAGACAGCCCGGCATCCCCGTGTTTCCTGCAAGAGGCTGGAAAAATGCCCGTCATATTACTCCATCATCCAGAAAAGAGACACGGCATCTCCTTTCTCAGCTAGCCAAAGAACCCAACACCGCAGCAACAAAGAGCCCAACTGATTCGGAATCTGCTTTCGAGATGCCGCAGTCACACGTGCCAACCTCTGATGAGCTGTTGAGAAAGATCCGCGACATTAGACGGCGGCACGATCGGTACACATACGATCTCGACGTAATCAAACGGAATCATGCCACAGTTGAGCAAAATCTGCACGAAGCCCGGCGCAAACTGGAGCGGGAATTGGCCATTGGCCGCTCCGCAGCCCGAAAGCACATCCGTGAGTTGAGGAGCCACCACAATGCAAGTTTTCTGCATAAACAAAGCCGCTCTAACCTTGTCCCAGGTGACAAACTGGAGAGTACGATACGGAACTGCGAGGAATCTTTACGCAATTCCCGCCCCCGCCAACAGATCCAACGACTAGAGTCGTCGATCAGGATGTGCGAACGAGACGCCACCGTTGTCCGTCGGTTCACTGTGAATCGACGGCTGTTGAATAGATTGTAAGCTCTTTGTCTCCACGAACTTGACCAATGCCCCCATTATTGAGCAACATTTTAATTTTGGACTTACAGGGTCCCCCAAGAGCTGGCTGATGAAATAGCGGCATTCGACTACCGCCGCCGCTACCCGATCATATACGACGACGACGAATAGTAGTATAACTCCCGTCGCGTACGACTTGATTTTGCATGTTGTCCCGTTTTCCTGTTCTCTTGTTCTCTTGTTCTCTTGTTCTCTTGTTTTCTTGTTTTCTTATTTTCACATTCTCTTGTGTTCATATTCTCTTGTGTTCATATTCTCTTGTTTTCGTATTCTCTTGTACTTTTATTTTGCTGCTTCCCTGCCCCCCTGTAAAGTCTTTTTGTCTTTTATGCTTCCGAATTATACTACATTGTGCATTGTGCATTGTGCATGCATTGTGACTGCGATCCACGTTCTGCCCTGTGTATCTATAGCGAGCTCTTCAAAGAATTCGCCCATTTAACGAGATGAGAGGAGGCTTCATCAAAGGCAATAAGCTCGAGGCTTGTTTTATTTTTTATTCTTCTTCTACAGGCTCCTCCTCGTCGGAAGTCGACAGCGGCAACACAGTAACATCGACGCCCGCCGTACGTAACAGAGAAAGAGAACGAGTGAGATTCCCGTCTGCCTCGGAGCCAGGGTCAAATCCTTGCTCATCGATCGCGACACTGGCCAAAGCGGGAAATTTCCCCTCAGCGATTGCATCACGTAGATGCTCAAGTGGCTCTGCATGATAACCCAACCCAGACAAACGCAACGTAAAAAGACTGGGCGGCAATGTATCTGTGAGCGCTGTTCTATTTGAAACAGCAGAAAAGTATTCGGATTCCAGCCACAACGACTCGAGCGCGACGAACGACGTGAGATCAGACAACACCCGATCCAGCTCCATAAAGGGGCAATGGCCTGCTACTGTATGTGTCAGGGAACGCAGCGTGTGAGCCCACGGAAGGAGCGCCCTCACTACGCCATGGACCGGAAGTGCGTACACCGAATCGCCACCGCGGCCTGACATGATCTGGGTCTTGCGGTCGCCGTCGCTGATCTCGGGGACGCATATCGACACGCTAGACAGACACGGACCAACCGCACCGAGGAGCGTCTCAAAAGAAGACATGTTCATAGTGTTATGCCACAACCGAAGCGTCGTAAGGTTTGCAAACAGGTCCTGCGAGAGAGGGGGCTGCTGGGGTTGCTGGCGTGCAGAGGTCCATTCTATATGCGCAAGAGCACGCAGATCCAGCGTTTGTACCTTTGACAGCCAACCGCCCTGGAAGAGATCAGAACCAAGTTCGAGGTAGGCAGACGCATCTTGGCCGCGTAGCTGAAGGGTGTGAAAAGGCAGACGTGATGTTTGTCCTGGCCCTGCCGCAACAGGTGGTGTTGCATGGTTGTGGTTGCCGACCACCGTGCTCGGTAGCCACAGGCACACAGACTCAAGATTTGGTACCGTGGGGGGAAGCATTTGCTCAATAACAGCGTCATCGCCGACAACGGCTGAGGCAGCTACTTCGATGCTCGCCACCGCCTCGGCCAGATGCAGATGCTTTTGTAGCGTATTGCAAAAACATTCAAAACGCCCCCTCGCTCTTCTTTCGGCATCGCCCGTGCCGTCAATGTCCATGCCAATGATCACTGGGTTGGCATAGAGTTGTGGTTGGATGATGGACAGCATGCGCCGGCACGTCAAGCCGAGGGCTGCCAGATCAGACTGCCCGGCTAGTGTGTCCTGGCCAGTCTGAAGCTTTTCGGGCGCGGTTTCGATTTCTGCGGGGCATGGTGTTCGTTTTTGACGAAGTCTCTGCGGTTTCCAGATGAAGGAGCAGATTTGGAGGATGAGTTCTGGCGGAAGAGCTTCAAGCGACAGACGCCGATGGGTGTGCATTTCGAAAAAAAGTAGGTGAGTCCGGTGAGTCCGAAAATCGTGAAGGCTGTGGAGAAAAAGGTTGGAACAGCTTACAAAAACAGTGAATGACAACAATAGTGGCCGGGCACGCTAAGCAGGGTGAACCGCGGGCCAGTAGACTAGCGAGCACGGGTCACGTGCTCCACAGCGGCCTGTAGGAATGTAAGGTATTGTTCGGTAATATGAAAGTGGCTTGTTTATTTTGAATTTTCGTGGCTGTGGCCCTCCCACCTTGATGGTGGTAGGGTCCCCATTTATTTTTATCTATTCAGCCAATGACAGGAGACTAAGTCTGCCCCACAGCCTACTGGCATCTACACGGCCTAGCGGCCCCACGCCCAGAGTAAGCCCGGCGCCTATTCAGGGGTATTACAAGGACTGGGACAGAGAGCTAAAAAACAAAAACACAGTGCATGTTTCCGGCCGGTCTGTGCGCTGGCTTTGTTTACATATTTGTCCAGGCAGCCCCAAGTGCTCAGAAGAACTTGCTCAGGGGCTGCCTTCTCCAACAACCCAGCAAGGCCGCAAATGCATATATGACAGCAACTATCATGGCCCAAGCATCACAAAAGCGTGGCATTGTTTCGGAAGATGGCCCAGCCAAACGCACACGGGCAACGCACACTACGAGAAGGACACAGCCTGCCACAACGAACAAGCAGAGAGCAGCAACCGCACGAGGAACAGCACGAGGGGTCTCCCCAGCCACCCCTCCCCCGCTAAACACCGCGCCCACAACGGTGCTCGACGTGTTTGTCTTTGGCAATGGCGACGCCGGCGAGCTGGGTTTGGGGCCGGACATCGCGGACGCGAAGCGGCCACGGCCGAACCCGTTTCTCAGCGCGACAGCCTCACCAGCCGCAGACACCACCTCCTTTGACATCGTGCAGCTGGCTTGCGGCGGCATGCACTCGGTTGCCCTGACGCGCGACAACCGGATTGTGACGTGGGGCGTCAACGACGGCGGCGCGCTGGGCCGGGACACGGACTGGGAGGGCGGGATGACAGAGATCGAAGAGGGCGACGGCGGCAGCGACTCCGAAATGGCATCGCTCAACCCCCGCGAGTCCACCCCGACGGCCATTGAGCCGAGCAGCTTCCCTGCGGGAACAGTCTTTGCGCAGGTGGCGGCCGGCGACAGCTGCAGCTTTGCGCTGACAGACACGGGGCTTGTCTACGGCTGGGGCATGTTCCGCACGCCCGACGGCAAGGAGTTCTTTTTGCCAAATCAGACGACGGGCGAGCTCGGCGAAAAACAGCCCGTGCCGGTGCGCATCCCCGGACTGCAGGGCATTACGCAGATCGCGGCGGGCGCAAACCACGCGCTCGCCCTGCAGGGCCGCGCACGCGGACCGCGCCATAAACGGGCAGGAACAGGAACCTCCATCCACCTCTGGGCGTGGGGATGCAACGACCAGCACCAGCTCGGCCGCCGCCTCGTGCGCCGCCGCTGCCCGCTGCACAGGGACGATGTGGTTCTGCAGGCCGCCGTGGAGCCGGTCCTGGTCGAGATCCGCGGCAGCGCCGCCGAGGATGTGGCCCTGGTGGCCGCGGGCGAGTACCACGCGTTCGCCGTCGGCGCGAACGGTCGTGTCTGGGCCTGGGGCCTCAACACATTTGGCGAGACCGGCGCGGCCCCGGCCGAGCTGCGACGCCGCGGCGCTGACGCCTCGCCGACGGTATCGGCGCCGACGCAGGTCGCCTCGCTCGCGGGCGAGCGCGTCGTGGCCCTCGCCGGCGGTGGCCACCACTCGGCCGCTGTCACGGCCGACGGCCGGTGTCTGGTCTGGGGACGCGTCGACGCTGGGCAGCTGGGCATCGCCCTCGACGTGCTCGAAGCGGCCGACGCCGAGCGAGACGCAGCCGACCGGCGGCTCCTGCGCGACGAACGCGGCCGGCCACGCGCTTGCCTCTTGCCCGCCACGGTCGACCTCGGGACGGACGCGGCAGCGGTCGCCGTTGCCTGCGGCACCGAGCACACGCTGGTCGTGACCTCGGCAAGTCCGCACGCCGTATTCGGTGCCGGCTTTAACGGCCAGGCGCAGCTGGGCTTGGGCGGCGGCGACGACGACGACGACGAGGTGCCCGTGGCCACGTGCCTCCGCAGCAAAACGCTGCGTGACCGGCGCCTGACCTGGGCCGGCGCGGGCGGTCAGTTTTCTATGGTGGCGGGGCCTCGGCCGGGATAATGTACGGCGGATCTACTATAATCGTATCGAGGGATTTATTCGAGAACACACAATGCAGAAAGGCTAGGTGGCCAGTGCCTCGTCTACTATTTTCAGAGGCTGTGTAATGTATATTTGCTACTCCAACAGAGCAAGCAAGCCAAGCGGGCTTGTTATATAGCCAAGAAAATATTCCAGGTCTTTGGCTACTTATCTTCATACGCATCGTTTTCTGAGTCTTCCGAGTCATCCGAGTTGCGGACCGCGAAGCTGTCCAGCCCGTACTCGTCCGCGTCAAGAAGACCCTGAGCATCTTCTCCAGACTGCTGCGACCCCGGCGCTTCCTGCAGGCGGGCTTTCCGACGCCTATACCACAGGACGAAAATGGTGCAGCCAACTATGGCGGTGCACGCGGCACCCACGCTTCCCAAGATGATGGCGACCTTCTTCTGGTAAGACAAAGGACGTGGGGCGCTGGCAGGCGGTTTTGTGGCACTTGTTCCCATCGGCACCTTCGAAAGAGCCGAGGAGGGCACGCCGGCGATGACGGTGGAGCCACTGTTTGTGACGCCCGTGACGTCGTACGCGAGGCTGAACAGCTCCCCGGTCGAGGTGTCGACGGCCGGAGTTGCACCGAGAACGTGTCCGTCGACGTCGAGGGCGGCGATGCGCGCGTAGCGGTTGACGTTGTACGCGGCAACGGAAAATTCGGTCTCGAAGCCGTTGCGGGGTGACTGGGCGACCACTTTGGCAGCGCCGTCGAGATCGTCCTTGCTGTCGGATGACAACTACGGGGTGGTGTTAGCTCACGAGAGGGGAAAACATGAAAAGAAAGAAAAGGACCTACGAGGACATAGCGCTCCACCTTGGTCGCGCCGTTCCACGAGACGTAGATGGACTTTCCGGCCTCATCGACGGTGCTGCACGAAATGTTCGGCCCCCAGGGCGGCTTGCCTTCCCATGCACCCTTCCAGGCCCGGTAGGCTACAATGTTCTCGATGCCGTGGTCGATGGTGAGAATCTGCCCCCGCTGGAAATCCATGGCGAGCTCGCCACTAGCTGTGTGCTCAGTGAAGCTGGGGTTCTGGCCCCAGGCAATCAGGATGTTGCCGCCGGCTGTGCGCTGCACGCTGCCGCGGGACGCGGAAACGAGCCCGCCCTGGGGGTGGTACCACTCGTCGAGCAGCCACACCGTCTTGGCTTTGGGGTCGTACTCGACCTCGAGGCCGCGCGAGCACGTGCCGGACCAGCAATAGCCGTTGTCGAGCCGGTGGTTGTCAAAAAACGTGAAGCGGTTCGTGCCGGTCACGCGGGGCTCGTGCTGCCAGTGGAACTCGGCCGAGGCGCCTTTTATGGTGCTCTTCTGCTCGCTGACGTCCTTGAACTGGTTCCGCTTGCCGCCCATGACCCAGAGGACCTCGTTTGTCCGGCCGTCGACCAGGACAATGGCGCTGAGGTGGCGGTAGCTGATGAGGAAGTTACCTTCGGGTGTCTGCAGCAGACCAGACGTTAATTTGGGTCTTAGTGAAAGAATGGACGACGCTGACAACAGGGGAAGGGGAGAGATGCCTTCTGGACGCTGTTCATGTGCGCAAAGTCCCACACGCCTTCGCCGTGGTAGTCCCACACGCTGTCGGTGACGTCGAAATAGTCCAGCGTTGTCCACTCAAAGCGCAGCTCGCTGCTGACTGGGTCGATCTCCTGGACGAGGCAGTTGGCGACGTAGCGACCTGAAGCCGGGCCCCCGACGGCCGTCAGGTCAGCTTCCTTATTCGGGCAGGCAATCAGGAGCACGGTGTCGTCGTCGGTCAGCATGGCCTCGTGCGAGTCCGGGTGCACGGTGCTGTAGTCCCCGACGGGCTTCACCACGTACAGCTCCTCGTAGCGCTCGTTAAAGACGCGCACGGCGTCGTCGACAAAGACAGCCAGCACGCGCTCGCCCCGGAGCATCCAGCTGTGCGTCGCCTGGGCCATGCCGCCGTAGTGCTGGTCCGCCCAGACCAGGCTCAGGTCCTTGGACGACACAATGCTGGGCCCCCAGCCGCCGCCCATTCGCCCGGCCATGAATATGTACGCGCTGCCTGCCGCGGACGAGTCGACTTTGGCCGCATCAAAGGTGTTGATCTGGTAGCGCGGCGCCACGATCATCGGCGCCGAGTGGAAGGTTTGGCTGGGTTCCTGGCCCAGGACGCCATCTTGGTAGGATGCGAGGTCGGTGTGGAAGGGCACATCAGCGACGACACTTCTCGGTAGGAGGAGCGCGAAGACAACGGCCAGCAGTGTCGTCGGCAGGACAGAGAAGGAGGGCGGGAGTAAAGATATCATTTCGACGTTGTGGCATGCGGTAGTCGTCGTGCCATGACATAATAAAGGGCATGAATGGTGTCATTTTTCAACAACGGCCGTCTTTAAAGCATTATGCATGCCATGGTGACTCTCGATGCCAGGAGCAGCATCAGAACACCTGTGGTTTGCGGGCGGGAATACGACGCGTGAGCTGCTAGAATTTACTAGGCGTACTCTGTTGTGTTAGGAAGCTTTCTCGGGCCCGTTAAAGGGGTGTGGAGTACAAACTACGTATACGATGACGCGTATTGATACTACGCACCATTGTCAATCTGATAAGAGACGAAGAACCCTTTTTATGGAGTAGCATCCACTTTCTTCATCTCAAGTCTGTTCTCCGTACGATACTCCGTACGTTTCGCAGGCTAGCCGTTCTCCACCACAGCCCGACAGCACGTGGTCCCCAGACCGTGGTCAAGCCCAAGCCCGTGTGATTGATCGCCTCATCCGAGATTCCGGAACAAGTACGAAATGGCAGCGGCAAACCCAAGGCGCTCACTGTCCTCTTACCTTGGAATCCTTCGCAAGCTTCAACCCGATCAAGTACACATCTAAAGCGCGAGGGCATCATCGGCGGCTACTTTGACAAGATCCAGTCCGTGGCCGTGGGGCGCAAGCCCTGCAAGGTGGACGGCTACGAGAAGACGAGCTGGTGCGGCGGCTACCTGAGCGATGCGATCTTTGCGGCAGTGGGAGGCGGGGAGATTGTAAATGAGTGAGAGTGAGCTGGGGAAAAAAAAAAAAAAAAAAAAAAAAAAGAGTACCTTATATTTTAATTGGTTATAAAGTCTTATAGCTCATACGACTCCGACTGCATCGCACCGTCGACCGTGTTAAAAAACTGCGTCGACCACTCCATGGAGTCGAGAATTTCCAGCGGCCACTCCTGCAGCAGCGGCAACGTCATTGGTGTGTCGGTCTGCGTGGGCACGGCCACTAAGCCGCCGTGTTCTAGACCATCATGGTCCACTGGCTGCTCGGCAAGCGGTGGTGGTGCCAACCCGGTAGCAATGCTCACCCCGGAGGTAGTAAAGGGCACGTCGCGGTGCGCTTCCCGCCAGGCCGCACCCCGCGCCTTGAGCCGCCGCATCATGTCCCGGGCGAGGCGCGCGCCGTCGGAGTTGGGGCTGAGCGCCTCGAAGACCTTGAGGCAGGTCTCGGCGTCGTCTTCGAGCGCAGCCGCATCCACGCCTTCTTCCCCCCCCTCCTCGTCTGCGCAGCTCAGTCGACGCCGCGCAAACGCGCTCGCGACGACGAGGATGGAGCTCGCGTAGACCAGGCAGGAAATCATCTGCCACCAGGGAAAATCGTGCACGAGGTTCTGCTTGTCGACGACGTTGTGCAGCAGGTGGGCGGTCGCCTGGGCCTCCATGATGCACACCTTTTCGTAGCGGCCGAGCAGATGGTTCCGATTTGTGTGAGTGCGGGTGTCGCCGCCATCGTCGTGCACGTTCAGGTGGGTGTCGAGACCACTGGCGTCGTCTAAGCGGCGGAGCAGTGGCAGGCAGAGGTAAGGCCGGTGGATGAGGGCGCGCAGGTGGTGGAACTTGATGGCGAGCATGTTGCGCTGGCGTCTAAACGCGACCGGCGACGATGACGAAGACGACAGCGACGCGTCAAACGTGTGCCCAAAATCGAACCGCAGCTTGCGCGGCAGCGTGCGCCGCCACTCCAGCAGCTGCCGGTCCAGCCGCTTCGTGCTGGGCAGCAGCCAGCTCGCGAGCATGTCATCGCCGCCGCGCCGCCGGCTGCGCGGGCTGTACAGGTCGCGCAGCACGTGGCCAATGATCTTGGACAGCGAGATCATGCAGATGAAGTAGTCGCCCACCGTCGGCGCGGCCGGGTCGGGCGGCGGCTGCTGTGCGGCGGCGCTCCCCTGCCAGTCAATATCGCCATCGCCGAGGCGCGAGGGCAGCAGCAGGTGGCAGTCCTCGTCATGGATGGCGGGCGGGCGGCCGAGCTGCAGGGCCAGCAGGCGGTCCAGGACGTAGATCGAGTACCAGACGCGGCGGCGCACCTCGGCGTTCCTGAAGGAGACTTGGTGGAAATGAATATCCTGGGTCTGTGTCCGGGGCTCATCGGCATCCACGTGCAGGCCGATGCTCTGGGCGATGCGCACGGCCAGCCCTAGCGTCGTCCAGCACTTGTCGGTCCGGCATACGGCCAAGAGATAGAAGCACTGCGCCAGGAGAAAGCTGACTTCGCTTAACGACCGCTCGAGGGCCTCGGTGCTGGACAGCGCCAGGGCATGGTGGTAGTACTCCTCGTGCAACGTGTCTTCCGCTGTTGTGCCGCCAGACGCGGAGTTGTAGTACGCTCCGATGGCGAAGATGATGTCTTCAAGGAGAGTATTAGCTGTTGGCGGAATAAAAAGAAATGGATATTCGCTCAACTACGGAATACGGAACCCACACAATGTAGCTAGCCGCGTGTCACCGGAGCACTCCTGCTTCCTCGACTCGAGATAGTTTTTGTAGGCTTGCATGAACAAGGCCCGCGGGAGAAACGGGTAGGCAATGTGGATGGTCGAGAAGTAGATGTCGAGGTATCGCTCGGCGGTGTCGGCACCGGGAAATTCGACGGCCGTGCCGTGGTGCGCAGCGGCCGCCTCGGGGCTGGGGTCGTCTTGCTCGTAGCTCTCCAAGGCTTCGTCACCAATCGTAATCCCACCATTCTGAGGATGCTCAAGATGCCCTGAATGCTTAGACGAGCTGTTATTTGGCTCGGCCAGAGCGCGGTCGACTAGGTTGAAAAAGCGGACATCGCTCACCTCGCCCAGATAGCGCTCCGCGGGGCGTGGCGGAGTCGTGGCAGTTTTCTTAGGAGCAATAGTAGAGTTCGACGAGAGTGGGATGCCTTCGGGCCTCAGTGGCGGTAGATTGCCCTTTGGACTAGACGACGCTTCATAGAGAGCTTCCTGGACGCGCTCCTCGAGCCGCCGGAGCGCGTCCTCCGTGTCAGGCCGGCCCGATTCCGGAAGTTTCGGCAGTAAGCTGCGGACCAGCTTGCCGTAGTCCCCGGCAGCCAACTGCAGCGCCGTTGCTGTGCGGCAGCATGTCTGGTCGTCGTGGGACGCCGCCCGGAGCCGGTGGTTGTAGTTCCGTTTGCCGGAGAGGGCGTACACGCACTTGTACCCATATCCGGTGCAGCGGCCGCATGCAGGACGGGCACCATCGCACTACAATCAGTGAGCACTTGTATACATACTATAGCCCTATTGGAGCTACAAACCCACCTTGGACTTCATTGAGCGGCACGAGTCGCACGCTCTGAACACGCGCTTCCGCCTCGTGCCCTGCTCTTCCGCCAAGCCGGTCATAGGTGCAGAATGGCGGGTAATGAATGGAGAGTAATACAGTGTGGTGCAAGGGGATAGGTCGGAAGAACTGTCGACTGCTGTGTCCTCCTTGTCCGGAAGGTTGGCGGAAATGTCGACATAAAGAACATTGGGTGATTTGGTGATGGGCCCCGACGCAGACGGGTTAGCCGAGCTAGCCGGAATATCCGGAATATCCGGCCGGTGTGAGCCTTGGATCTAGACTGAGGAGAGAGCAGGTGCCGCTAAGCAGAATGCGGGCCGCAGCAGCCCCACAGTACACATAAGTCAACAGTGTAAGGAAACTATTCCGTAGATTCTGGGAAATAAGGGAGGCGAAAGACACTAGACAGATGAAACCAACAAGAGAGACCCAAGGGAGAAAACGAAAAACACCCGAAAAATGTCCGCTTTCACCGATGTCTGCCACGGAAGACGCCGCGTTCGACCCGATGCTGTAACTCGATGGTGCAGACAACGAGGGGGGCCCCGACAGGAGGCGAAATCTGAGGCTCTGGAATACGTTTGAATCTCGGCAGATGTAGGAGATTAAAACTGTGGCTAACTCGGAAGGTTGACAGGTATGATGCTAGGGTCGGAACATGGGGATGCTATGCTGCGAGTTGCGGCACCCGCATTAAAGAATGACAGAATTATAGAGTTCCGAATTAAACGATGCATGTCCAACACCCCGACACAAGATTGCTTCCCCCGCAAAGGTTGCCACGATGGGCGGCGGCGGTTTTGCTGTTTGCTCTACGGTTGACTAGTAGAGTTGGCTGGTAGTTGCGGCTCCAATCTACGGCTCGTCCTTGTGCTGCCGTTTTTCCCGGCAATTTAAAGCCCACCGTCTGTCCCTTCCAGCCTCGCTCGCAAACCATCTACACTTCCCATCTCTTTCGGTATGAAGCTCGCACTCACGGTCAACAAGCCCCCAAATGGCCATGTCTTCCAGGCGGGCGACAAAGTCGAGGGGCGCGTCGAGCTGCAGTTGGAAGAGGCCCTAGAGGCGCCAGACATCCGGGTGATGTTCCAGGGTAGGTGAAAGATGAAAAGAAAGCAGAAATACAGAACGTACAGTTTTTTTTTATTCTTACAGTGGCAATAGGAACGGCCAAGGTCACGCTCAAGCCGGGGTTCGACGCCGTGGCACAAATCGGAGAAACCCACCGGCATCAGAACTTCAAAGTGAGTGAGGTTTCGTTTGAATGCTTGCTACCGATTAGACTCGTCTCACTTACACACGTACAGCTCTTGTCCTCCGTTAAGGTCCTGCACCCAATACGCGAGGACGGGCACATGGCTGCCGGCGACGGCGCAGCAAGACAGACATTCTCTGCTGCTTTCTCGTTTGCTTTCCCACAGTTCGTTCGCTGCTGCGTCAACGGCCTACCAAACAAAACCTCCTGCCGACTGCCACCGTCCACGTGCATCTCGACAAAAGGCCTCAAAGTGCGCGTCACCTATGCTATCACGGCCGTGTGCCGGCGGCCAGGCGGCCGCCTCTGCCACCTCCTACACAGAAGCAAAACGGCGCGCCAGCTGCTCAGCTATACACTCCCCGTCGCGGAGCAACTGCCGCACAAGCCATTATCGCCATTATCACCGGCGGACCAACATCATGAGCACAGCCGCCTCAAGCTGGTCCGCAGCACGGCTTGGCTCCCCGCAGGCAAGCTTGGCATTGCTGTGGGTGCCGCCGGCATCGATACGACCAAAGCTGGCAGCAGCCCCCACACGGTGCTCCCGCCGGGCTGTCTGCCACCCTACTCGCCGGCCATGACGCTCGAGGTCGTCATGCCGTACCCGCCCGTCATTACGCCTGGCCAGACCATGGCACTCGGCCTCTTTCTCCGTACGCCGCGCGCGTTACTGGGTGCTGTTGCTACTACAGACTCGACATCTCCCACAGGTACTACCGCTAGTGGAAAGGGCAGGTGTTGTGGTATCCAACTTTGCTGCTTGTCAGTCCGCCTGCTCCGGCAAATAAGCGGGCGCACCATGTCGTCGATGCGCGTCGACGACGCGACGTGGCTCATCTGGTCCATCAACTGCACGCTGCCAATCCGCCAGGAGAAAGTCGGCATCACGTGGGGGTCATGGAACAAGGACAACGAGAACAGGCTGCTGCTGAGCGTGCCCGCGGCAATCCAGATCCAGCCGGGGTTCTGGACGTGCTTCGTGTCGCGCGCGTACAGCATTGAGGTGACGATGGGGGTGGCGGTGTCGACGGAGAAGGCGGTGGCGCCAGAAATTCAATACACCAGAACGTCCGTCGATGTGATGGTATCCGAGCCTCCACCCGACTACGAGCCCGGTCCTGGTGGGCCATGACAGGCGGAATCACGACAATGGAGGGAGGGAAACGTGGTTCATAAATGAAAATACCCCACAGTGTTTTGTATCTAAGTTCTAAAAGTGTTGAGGTCGTCAAGGTCTGTTATCATGGCTGTGACTCAGGAACAGTCGCACGGAGTACAGAGTACTAAGCCGAACCATTCTTCTTCTTTTCTTCTTTGGGGAAATCAAAAGACAGGCCTTTCTGCAAATCAGAGCATGCTTCAGAGAGCCGGTAAATGTAGCTTGGCTGCCGTTGGGGCGATAAAGGCGGACCATTCCGGAATACCCGTGGCAGCCGCCCAATCCACTCACTTGAAAGATAGGGGTGGTCGGCAAAGACGGTCTCGGTCAAAAAAGGGTCAGTATCTGTTTTTTTTTTCTTCTTCTTTGATGAGAAAATGAAAAGAAAAAAAAAAGAAATAAGCTCGGATAATTTAATTTGGCATTGCCCATTTCTGGCAACCAAACAACCAAAAAAGGACACTTCCAGGAATCCAGGGTCTCCTATTGAAGTTTTTCGCCACGAGGCAACCCCCTTGCATGCTACCAACACATGTTCGTTCTGTTGTACACCTACCAGCCCGCAGACATTTTGAACTACCACAATATTCGAGCAGTCCTCAGCATTCGACAGCTAGACGGACATGCATTCACAATCCAGGCACCAACGGCCACAGCAGGGCATCCGTATGGGATCCCTCCCAGCGGTACGGGCCCTCGATGCGGCGGCCGCACCGAGACGAGGTTCGGCTGTTGGCAACAGAAACAACGACAACGACAGTATTGTATACAATGTCCCGGGCCAATTCGCTGACCTGACCGAGTTCGCCTCACCCGAGCCGATCGAGAATGTTAGCGAGGGCCCCGTGTATCGGCACCACGACATCGAGTCAAGACTAGGAAGAGGTGGGGGAGGTGAAAGCATAGTAGCCCCACGGAGAACCCGCTCCAGCGGCGGCTCCCCAAGGGACGAGTCCCAACCGTACGACATCCCACGCGCGTTTGTCAATCTGAACGAGGTCCAGGGCCCGCCGCCTATCGAGAATCCAGACGAGCTGCCGATTGCACGCCACCACAGCCTCGAGGAGCGCCGTGACGAGGAGTCGTCTAGTCGGCTAGCAGCCGGACGGCGAAAAGGGCGCCGGGACCGCGGCCCCCGCCGCAGCGCCGCCATCTCCCGGCTGCGGACTGAGCTGTATACCGTCGCCTACCTCGTCTTCTTTTCCATACTGGGCACGCTAGCCCGGCTGGGCCTCTCTGCCCTGACAACGTACACGGGCCCCCCCGTCTCGTTTGGCATTTTGTGGTCGAACTTTGCGGGCACGGCGGTGCTGGGCTTTCTGGCTGAGCTGGCGCCCCTCATCAACCAAGACCACGCCGCAGCGGCTGCCACTGCTAGTGACGGCGACAGCGGTGAACAGGAAAAGGCCGGCCCAGACCCAAACAGCAGCGACGACTCCCGAGCCAACTCGGACAACAACACCGGCACGATTGATGCTGTCCAGCCCGGAACGGCGGTGGATAAGGAGGGTATTAGTGCAGTCGGGGAGGGCAGCAGCCGCAACAACGGTGGCAATTCTGCAGACGGCGCGAACGATGCCGAAGACGACACGGACGACTCCGCCGGCGAAGACCCGCCGCCTTCTGGAGGGAGACACCGGCCCATACCGCTCTATGTTGGACTGGCCACGGGCTTCTGCGGCTCGTTCACGTCCTTCTCGTCATTCATGATGGATGTCTTTGACGCCCTGGCGAACACCCTGCCCGCCCCGCAGTACCACCCTGATGATGACGTCGCCGGCGGCCAAAGTTCGTCGTCTTCGGTTTTTTCGTCATCTGTGGTCGCCGACCGCGGTGCCGGCTACGACGTCATGGCGCTGCTGGCCGTGCTTATCCTGACTGTCTGCATGTGCCTTTCCGCCCTGAAATTCGGTGCTCACCTGGCGATTGCCATCAACCAGTTGGGCTGCAATTCGCCGCGGTTTTTCGGCTGGCTGCCGAAACGCGTCCCGGGGCTGCTCCGGGTCTTTGACAACAGCGCCGTTGCTCTCGCTCTTGTTGCGTGGCTGGCCGTCGTGCTGCTGGCTGTCTTTCAGCCTGGCCTGGTCAAGACGGAGCACTGGCGCGGCGACGTGCTCTTTGCGCTGGTATTTGGGCCGCTGGGGTGTCTGCTGCGGTTCTATGTCAGCCTCCAGCTCAATGCCGTTTTCTCGACATTTCCTCTCGGCACGTTTGTTGTCAACATTCTAGGGACAGCGGTCCTGGGCATGGCTTGGGATCTGCAGCATGCGCCCGTCTCGGTCACCCACGGATCGGTCGTCGGCTGCCAGGTCCTCCAGGGCGTCATGGACGGCTTTTGCGGCTGTGTCACTACGGTCAGCACTTGGATGACGGAGCTGTCGGGCCTGCAGAGGCGGCACGCATACTTCTACGGCTTCATAAGCATGGCCACCGGCCTAGCGGTGATGATCCTCATCATGGGGACGCTTAAGTGGACAGTGGGTTGGCAGGAGCCAGTGTGTATGGCATAGGGCAGCGGGCTTTGCATTAACCATAGAATCCATAAACAAGACGGCATAGACGCGTAAGGTTAGTGTTAGATGTCAGGCTGATCTGCAGAAATAACGTGAATGCCAGAGGTAAATGCGATGCAAGAGACACATCAAACGAATTGGCAAGAAAATGTGACATGTTGTTTCTAATCTGCTCCAAGGGTTCTGTGTATCCTCCATTTCATCCCGGCTGTATTTCGGTTCCAATTCCGCGTTCCGTCAGAGCCGGTCTAGCTTGTTCCAATCAAACCTGAAAAAAAAAAGAAAAAAAAATGCTACAAAGGGCCCATTCTTATCTAAATTGGCAAAAACCCAAAGCTCGCAAATCGGTGGTGTGAAAAGCAACAAGTGGTAGATCGGAAAGGCGCTCGAGAACAGGACCGGGAATGTCGCTTCAGACGGCTGATACGTCATTCTAGTATATCCCCATGGAAGTGCCAGGTAAAGCCAACAGCATTCTATTATTATTACGTCGTAGACGTTTTGCCATTAGTAGAGAAGGTTTGAACATCATGTTCGACAAGTTTGGGACTCACTTTCTGTCATCCGTAGCGGTACTTTTCTGCCGCTCATGAGCAAAGAGGGACAGCTCTGTATCAAGTACATCACAATGGGCAAGACTAGGAAAAAACGTGCATATAAGTGGCGAAAACAACCCATTAATAATGTGTTGGCAGCGGACATGTGAACAAATTATTATCAAACTAGTAGGTTTCGGTGTTGCCACCATTCTCAATACAATTCTCCGATTTTGCTTCTCTGTTTATTCTCCGGATCTAGACGCCGAAAGACAATATCCATTGTCTACTGTGTTGTCCGGTCTCGCAGTCGGCGCAGGCACTTCCGTGATGTGGATGGTTGGTTAAAATAAACCTCCTATACCTCTGCCATAGCAAATGTTTAGTAAAATAGAGTTTGGTAAAATAGAAATGGACAAGACCAACGTCTTCACTGGACAACCGAAGAGAGAAAATCACCTAACCACTTTGGCTGCACACCGAAAGCACGCAATGATGTATCCTGAAGAAACAAGACCTGGCAGATACTGCACGCTGCGAGGAAGGGCGGTTATACTGTGGGTGGGCGGGTTCTGCGTAATAGAAGGCGTTTCACTCTTGTACCGTTAGTACACCTTGGGCGATGCGTCAGCTCGACGCTGCGCAATCGCCTGTTGCTCCTCATCGCCTTTTCTGGCTGGTGCACCAGCCACGTTGTGGCTCGTGTAATAATCGTTCTGCGACTGATTTCGTGATCTTCCAGGCTATGCGTCTGATCGGGAGCCTCGTGGGCAAAATCTTTTTGATTGTTGTAAAGTTAGCTGACAATTATTAAAGAAAAGTAAAGGTCCCTAGTTGTTGTTCTTGCTTCTTAGTTTAAAAAAAGAACAGGAGAATATACCCTTACTAGGCACCAGGTATTTTGATCAGAACCCTTGCGGACTATTAGAAACAAGGAAGGGCAGGACATCCTGATCCATCCCAGTACGGTGTGTGTAGGTTACGTCAACGTTGATGATTTTTATGGTTGTTAAAATGACTTTATATTTCTTTTACTATACTAGGAAACAAAGAACGGGGGAAAAAATTTGAAAGGAAAAGAAAAGAAAAATATCCTAGAAACTGTCTGGACTGAGTGGGGTTCGTCATTCTGTGTGTTGAACACAACAAAGACATAGCTCCACCGTTATGCATAGAAAAGTATGGGGCCAGCATCTAGTGCTCCGCTGCCCCCCCTAGCGAGGACATTTCAAATATCAGGGCCAGATGAGTTGAATCCTCCAAGCAGATAAGAGACGAGTCAAAAATGGTGGGAAATGATAAGACTGGGATGGTATTTGGGGAGGTGCTTAGAAATAAATAAATAAATGGAGAAAGAAAGAAAAATATTTGGGTAGGTGTGAAAGCACAAGGTAAGTACATCCCATAATAATAGTTCATGGTGATTTCGAAGAAAGTCTTGATTCCTCCGGCATGAAATTCATCTTCAAAGTGAATCACTGGGGGGTGGTTGTATTAGGTTTTTCCTGTGTATGAATCTTCTGGCCCTTACGAGCTACATTGATGAAAGGGAAAGTCGTTAATTTGCGAGGATATCCAAGGAAAGCCAAATAGAGGCTGCTGACATACCAGAAGCGTAGCCCGAATCGTAGCAAGTGTTACAAATCTCGTCATCGTAAGTATACACGATATCGTCGGCAGTCAGAAGACAAGGCGGATTTCGGCAAAGTTGTCGGCTCTCGGTTTTTGGCCTGCCGCAGTCGGGGCATAGTGTCACGATGCAAACGCACATTTTGCCAATGATGATGTTACAATGAACCTTCGTGGGATGAAGGGCTCTGCTCGGTGACCAGTCTGGGGGAGTTTTATGTTCTGCAAGAATTTGAGAATGTATTTTGTGAAAAAGAGGTATAAGTGCTTGTCGTCCAAGGACCCCAGGAATACAATATAGGTTTGTGTTTCAGACAAGCTGTGACGACTGAGTATTTATCTTAATTTTTCCGAGTACTCTCCTCAGTCTTACATACATGATTTTAAACAGTCTTTCCTGTGATCCTGTACGAGCGTCATGTGTGAGCTCGATATTCGTGATCATTCCCTTCCTATTACCTTAAAAGCTTTGTTTTCCTCAGCTTAATATCCTTGAGCTTAATCATGTGATCAAGCGTACATGACCCTACCTATGTAGGGGTATTATCCCTATATAGGATCGTGCATGATAGGAAGTTCTGTGATTGGCTCTCATGTGTTGGTTGGTTGGTTCGTATTCTACTATCATACCACATCCGGACTACATCCTTCTTAGGGGGTTGTTGTTCTAGTCCGAATTGGGGCGTACCCGCGGGTACGCCCCGATTCGGACTAGCCTGGCCGGATGCTAGGCTTGTAAACCTCCTTTTTCCTCGCACTCTTCCTTCGTCCATTTGCCAAACTGCCGTGCCCAGCGCGCCACAAAAATTATAAAGGAAAAGGATATAACGGTGAAAATACTTGATTGACTGCTTCAATCTCCAATCCATGCACGAAATTCTGTGCGATGCCCCGTGATCCGCTGATGCCGATTTCAACTCTTCCCTCTGTCCTGTGACTTGTTGACAATAAACTTTAGAATAAAGGATGAAAGTCGAAATTGTTACAAATGCACTTCCTAGGCTAGGATAGTCTCTGCAAAGGTGACCAGTCTTTGAGGGTTTGTGTTCTGAAGAGCAACGAGGCGTGTATCAATAGAATCTCTGAGTGCTAGTGTAAGCAATAAGGGCCACAGGAATACAATGTTCATGCAGGTATGTATTTCAGACAAGCGGTAACGACTGAGTATATATCTATCTAACTACGGTGCAGAACTCAGTCTTATATATGTAAACTTGATCAGTCCTAATCATACCGTTTCCTATAGGAAGGAGAAACCCAGAGGCCAAGTGCGTTGCGTGGCAAATAGAATTGGACACAGAATAAAGTTATATTAACTGAAGAGAGAAAGCCTTCAGCTTCCAGAGCGTTCTCCGACAGTTAGGAGAAGGCGGCTCAGTCTATAGTTATTTATACATGGAACTGTGGCAGCAGGCTGAAAGAGTATTGCCAAGATGACGTGGGATCGAGATGTTGTCGATTGCTCGCCCATCATGTGTCAGGAGTGTCGATATATTTGTGGTGTAGGAGTTCTTGTGAATGGCTTGACACTTGGACCGCAAAGACGGCTCGTGATCTGCAGGGAACAAAATGAGCAGATTCGTACCATATAACAGTTCGGTTATTTCTTTTATTTCATCTTCAACAGCTACATATGAAATTGGTTTCAAACAAAACATCCCCTTCCCCTCTCGAAAAAACACAAAATGAATGACAAAAGAGAATATGCAAGACGTGACATGGAAAAAACGGGCGATCCTATCACAAAAAACGCAGAATACATAATGCCGTGCACAACTCCCCCTTCCCCGATTTCTCACACGATAACAGCGCCATCCTCACAAAATACAATCGTCAAACAACCATGGCTCTAGATGCCCGAGTCGTCCTGCACGACGTCGTCGTCCGTGGCGTAGGCGTCCCAGGCGGCGCAGGTCGTGTTGAGCGCCGAGTCGAGCAGCGCGGGGATCTCGGACTCGCGCTCCAGCAGCTGGATGGCCAGGCCCTCGGTCGTGTGCCAGGCGATGTGGCAGTGCATGATCCACACACCCGGGTTGTCCGTGTAAAAAGCAATCACGACGTAGCCGTCGCCCGGCAGCAGCACGACGTCGCGGCGCGGCGCGTTCGTCAGCGTCAGCGACGCCGTGGTGGCGTCGAACGTGCCGTCGCCCTGGCCCAGCACCCAGAAGTCGTGCCCGTGCAGGTGCATCGGGTGGGGCTGCTGGTTGGCCGTCTGGATCACCATGTAGGCCCAGGTGTCGGCGACCGGGTACTGGTACACGTTCTGCGCGGTGCCCCACGTGTTGTTCCCCTCGCTGACCTGCAGCAGCGACGGGTAGTCCCACTCGCTGACGAAGGAGGTGGCGCCCATCTCCCAGAGGCCGATGTTGCCGCTGTTGTAGAGGCTGACGGTGAAGTCCGTCGTGTTGCTGGGGTCGTCGGCGGCGGCGACGGCCACGTAGGGCACCAGCGACGCCATGGGCTCGTCCGCGCAGTCGGCGGTGTCGTCGTCGGTGCCGCTGGCCCAGGCCGTCGTGGTGGGGTCGGCCGTGGACGCGCTGTCGTAGCGCACGATGCCCAGCACGTTGTTGGGGCTGTCGTTCTCGCTGCAGGCCTGCACCATGATCGCGCGCATCCAGAAGTCGGTGACGTCCGTGGTGGTGGCGTTGGCCGTGACGATCACGTCGTACCGCTGGCCCATGCTGATGGAGATGGCCTCGGACGCGTAGGGCACGATGGGCACGAAGTCGGCGGCGATGACCTCGAGCGTGTGGTTGTCGATGCTGAACTTGAACTGCGTGTCGGCGGCGGCGTTGACGAGGCGCAGGCGGTAGCGCGTGCCGGCCACGAAGGTGGTGGCGAAGCGCGTGCCCGTCGTCGTGCCGGTCGTACTGTCGGTGTACGTGTTGGTGCCGTTGAGCAGGCCGCCGTTGAGGGTCGGCGGGCCCTTCTCCTCGGCGCGGATCAGCTCCTGGTCGGCCGTGGAGTGCATCCAGTCGTTGAGGAACAGCACGCCCAGGTCCTCGTCGTAGTTGGCGGTGGCGGGCCCGTTGATCTGGATGCCGCCGAAGACGCCGTCCCAGGCCTGCACGTAGTAGTGGGAGTGGTACCACGAGGACCCGTACTGGGTGGCCTTCCAGGTGTAGGTGTAGGAGTCGCCGGGCGCGATGGGGCACTGGGTCACGCTGGGCACGCCGTCGTTCTGGTTGGTGTAGTTCTGGCGGATGCCGTGGAAGTGGATGCTGGAGCCGTTGTTGGCGAGGCTGTTGGTGACGTGGACCACTAGAGATGTTAGACGTGAAGCACAAATAGAAAAACGAGAGAGAGAAGACAGAGAACGTACCGATCGTATCACCCCAGTCGGCGTAGATGGTCGGCCCCGGCACGGTGCCGTTGATGGCCAGGATCAGCCGCTCGATGCCGTCCGGTGCGGCCGTGGTGTTGGTGATCTCCCACCAGAACTCGCGAGTGACGCCCGTGTCGGGCGCCGTGTCGTAGTAGTTGGTGGAGATGTCGTAGTCACCCCAGCAGGCGCGGTCGTCGGCGCTGTTGGTGCACCGCTTGCTGAGGGCGGCGGCCGGGGCCGCGTCGGAGGCGCCCCAGACGTGAGGGAACGCCGCCGCGGAAGCAGCCCAGACGGCCGAGGCCAGGAGGCTCGAGACGTGCATGGTGCAAAGTAAACAAAAAGAGTGATATAAAGTAAGAAAAGAATGGAAAGAGACAAAAAAAGAAATCAAAAGAAGACAGACTGCTGCCCTGAAGAGAATGAAGATGCAAGGAAGGCTTGGAAGGCTTGGTGAAGAAGAGAGGCAAACACAAACCCAGACGACGACGATCGACCTATATTATAGACATCGTGAACGGGGGACTCGGGGCGTCGACCCAAGGTCCATCGCGATGCTCGTTCCTCTGTCTGGATAACGCCCCGGCCGCGTCGGGTCTCCATCTTCGTCCACGGACGTGGTTACGTCGTCCAGCGAGGCGTGTCCTCAATCTCGTTTATGCAATCACAGCAACTCATGACTACCCCTTTTTCGTATCGCCTGTCCGTTCGCTTGTCCGGCACGCTTCGCCATCCGGCGTGGACGCGGCCCCGTATTGCATTGGATGGGTGCCACCACGAGGGCCAAGGAGGGCCAAGGAGGGCCAAGAGGCGAACGGTGATTACGCAGCACGTTGGATCGGATGCTCCACTGCTTTCTCGTCTTGTTGGTTGTCTGCATTGTTTGCTCCGCCTCAAGTTACGACGAACACGATCGGCGGAACAATGGTGTTTGGTTCTGGGACCCGGTTTCTCGAAAGAAAAGCCCATTGAAACACTTGTTTTTTTCTGTGGCTTGACTAAATTAGCTATGTTTGCCAAGAAACTATAAGTGAACAGGGCACACACAAAAAGGGCATCTACGATATACTCGTACACAAACCATGTCCTTGTCGTGGGGGGTCCCACAGCTCTCCTAGCCATAGCTTATCATGGCTTGTCATAGCTTGTCATAGCTTGGCCGGTGACGCGTTGCCCATGGGCTCGAGTGTGTTGCAGTGGAGGCTCGTCTCGTCTTCTTTGGGACACATTGCCCGCGGAGAGTGACTTGTCGACGCGTAGGCAAACATCTGTGCTTGCCAATATTGGTAAATAATAATGCAGATGGGATATGAAATCAGACGGCCAGGATCAATGAACTGTATCTGGGTCCAGAGTCGTATTCGTACCTGGATGTGTGTGCCATTTGTTTTCTCGACTCGTGGCTTTGTCCATGAACTCCTAGCCTCTTACCGGTTGTCAACTCTTGCGCAACCCTGCCGATAGAATTGACCAATGAAACAAGGGTGACTTTTTCCACACCTGTTTTTAGAATTATTCATGCTCGGCGGCAATTGTAAAAAGGAGAACACGTCGTTGGCCGTCATCGGGTAGTAGTGCGGCCTCCTGTCTTCCTGTCTTCCCTGTGTCGATCCCCACTGCGTTTCTGCGTTTCACCCCAACTGGTCGCGGGCGCAGTCTTGTTCCACCAAACAAAAAAGCTTCGTCATGTTTCATGCGGCAATTTTGACCAGGAAACACGACCAGGGAGAACAAAAGAAGCATGCCGCGGCGTGCCATGGGAACTTCCGCGCGGGAGGGATGTAAGGGAGGGATGTAAGCTTCCGACCGGGGTTTCGGGGATCTTTCTGTGCGAAATGAAGGCATGGACCTGAAAGGGGCGCCGGTCGTCTTGGCTCTCGCTGCCATTGTCGAAGTCGTGGAGTCGTCGTCTGCGAGGGGACTGCAACGGGAACAATGCACAACCTGAATGAAGACTAGCCGCCGGTGAGGGGGCGGACGGCAGCGCAGACGTAGCGCACGAATGCTCACGAATACAGAGTAGCGCAAAGGGTACGAATCGTTGGCGTTCTCCACCGGCCATAGCCCCGATAGTCCCGACGCAAGTCCATGGATAACCCCTGTCGCCGGCCAGGGGATGGCATAAGGCTTGAGTAGGCTTAGTCCGGGGGGCGTGTAGGGGGTCGAGGGAGGGGTCACTCTAGAGTACTCTGTCTGCTCGTATGGCATTCCCTGTGGGCTCCATTGTTAGCAGAGAGAAGACGATGGCAAGGGGCACACAAACTATAAGGCGAGAAGACGGACGGGGATATGGACATGGGCCGTGGGAAGCGAGTCCAGCTGGAGTGCCATGCGGCCACCCCTGGCGAAAAAAAAGAAGACGCGGCCACCTCTCGATTGCATTAGCCCGAGCGTCTGGATTCCCACCCGGTCGCCGCTGCGTGTGTGTGTGTGCTCCGTCCTATGCCGCCCCCCTGTCGCCAAGCTTCGTCACGCGGGTGTGCCGAAGCCGACGATGACGAGGACAGGGAGCGTCGTAGACGTTCTGTCGACGCCCGCAGGTGTTCGCCCGTGTCCGCTTGCATTCGCTTGTATTCGCCTGCTCTCCGCCACAGCGGTGCCGTCGTATGCCACTTGCGTAGGAAGAGATCGTCGGGGTAGGGGTCGTGTATTCGGTGTTTCGTTTCCTTGATCTGCGATCTCGATGCGAGAGATATATTAGTATATTGGCTCGTCTGTCTTTTGCAACTGCACAGATTCGGAGATCAACACCACCGGGCCCCTTCACTTACCAATCTGTCATTCTGCCTATACACATCTTTCAACATCATTTCTCTTTCGTATCCTGCCGCCATGTGGACCGCTGCTGCTCTGTTCGGCCTCCTCGCCCTGGGCGACGTCGCTTCTGCCGCTCTCGACGGCAAGGGCCGTGTCGTCCGCAAGCGCACGACCACAACCGCCGATCTGTATGCCTACGGCACCAACATCTCGGGCCTGGCGGTCTATGCTGGCTCGGACAGTGCGTTTCTGTTCTCTCTTTCTTCCTCCCTCGTCCTGCTATTTCTGTTGTCAGTAAAGGCTTGCTAACTCTTATGGGACAACACAGACCTGGCCTACCTTGTTGCCGACGAGGCCGCCGCCGACTACACCGCCCTGACCTGGACCATCGACACCACGGGCGCCGCCGCCTGGACGGTGGCCGCCAACAGCACCTCGGCGGCCACCAACACGACCAACACGACCTCGACCCTCACGTCGGGCGCGACCTTTTATGTCGTCGCCGACACCGCCTCGGGCGACAGCTTCGCGCAGGCCGGCTTCGTCGACAGCGCGGCCAGCGTTCCCACGAATGCCACGACGACGGGCTTTGTCACGTATGGCCCGTACGTGATGCTTTTGCTGGAGGACTCCACCACGGGCGACACGACGTACGTCTCGGAGTTCTGGGCGCAGACCAGCGGCACCGACGGCGTCTGGCTGCTCATGTGGAACGAAGCCGGCACGGCGCAGACGGACAGCTTTCCGGTGACGATCAAGACGACGGCACCGATCACGTCGTAGGGGGAGGGAGTAGGAGTCGAGGAACGAAGGAGCCAAGGTACGGAGGAAGAGAGATGGTTCGAGTAGTCGATGAGTTCGACACGGGGGACAATGGGGAGGTGGCTGTTGGCTATCGAGGGTCTGGAGATCGGGTCGTTGCTGTAGTCTGCGATAGTACTGTTAGCGCACAAAGAAAGGAGACGGTAGCGACAGCAGGGACGGTAGGGGGATGATAACATAGCAGGAAACATAGAGGGCAGCATGGAAGGTAGCATGGAAGATTGGAAGATACTTTTGTCAACAGAATCGCTGGTTGTGTTCGTGTTGTCTTGATTCGTGGTGGGAACTGGCGACGCTTGGACAGTGTTCTTCTTTTTTATGTTTTTCTTTTCTTTCTTTTTTCTTTTCTTCTTTCTTCTCATTTCCTCTGCCCTTTCTCCTCCTTCCATCGACCGAAAAAGCTTTCACTATGATGTTTCCTCCTCTTGTCCTTGTTGCTGTAGTGCATGTCTTCGCTTCTGTGTCGTTGATTTCGTCTGCGACACGGCGGAGGGACGATGATCGCTTAAATAGGAACGCGTCTATAGCATCGTCTTGTGCCTAGAAAGAAAGCGAGCACGCCAGCGAATGAATTTGATCGTTCTCAGAGAAGCCGAAACTTAATAAACAGTGTACTGGCGATGGGGTTAGAGAGGGGCTAGGCTGCATTGGTCGTGAAGCCTCGTTTTTCTTTTGCCGTTTGTTTTGCTCTCTCCCACCACACCTCACGCCACGCCTACCAGGTCAGAAAAATCAAAGACTCGCACAATATAAACCAATAACGTGACCGGTGTTATAAACAGTTTCTCAGATGCATTTTGACTCCCCGTAGAAGTCTGTCCCTATTGTAGATGACTCTGTTCTGGCTGCTCGTTTGCCTTTCGAGTACATGTCAACACACCTCCAGCCAGCAAATGCTGTCTCCTATGCAACCCCCCAGTCCCCTGACGTCAACACAACCGAATGCTGAGCACGTCCGGGCAAAAACCTCGTTTACAACTGGCCATTCTGATCTCGCGTGCCTTCCTATTTTGTCTTCTGGGCTGGTTCCGTGTCGTAGAGGTTCCGGCCCATTGTCGTGTAAAAGCAAACCCCCCCGTAAAATTCTGCTGGAGATTCTGTTTGAATTTTTTCTCTCTCCTCTCCTCTCTTCTCGTGTCTCTTTTCACCTGTTTCTCAACTCTCGAGGTCACGATCTTCATGGTCCTCGCTGCAAAGACAACACCACACTCACCTTGGCAACTGGAGTTGCTTCGACGGTTGTTGCTCGACACTTCTGCCTCTATTCTAGCTTTTGCTTGCCTTCATTTGTTTATTTTTGCAGCTCATCTCGACGATCTGACGTCGTGAAAGCTCGTCATAACTGAACACATCTCCACGCAACTCTTGATAACCGCTGGTTGACCTCTTTTTTCTCCATCGCCACTTTTTGCTTTGACTTTCTTACCATCACCACCTTTTCCTTTGTCCTTGTGACTATCAAGACTTGTCTCGACACGCAAGTATTCAAAACACACATCCAACCCAGCTGGAAAGCTTCAGCTCGCTGGCGTTGACCAAACTACTCGTCATGGAGATGCCATTTGGCGAAGCCCCAGACGGGGAGATCAACAACCGTCACGACATTGACACGCGTCATGGTCTTTACGACCTTCGTGGCCTGAACAATGACCTTCATGCTTATCGCCTGTCACGACCTGGTGAGGTACATGGCATTGGCGACTCGAACAACGAGAACAACGGCCAGTCCTCGTCGGCTGTTCACCATAACCTCCCGTTTCGCACCTTCGGCAATCCAATTGGCATCGTCACCGCGGCCAAGGTGACCACCGGCGCCCCCAGCGACGTCGTGGCCAGTGGGTCCATCAGCAGCCTCAATCCCAGGGCTCCAAGCTTCAGGGTCACGTTTTCATCCGCCACTGCCAAGGGCAGCCCGGACGAGACGGCGAAGGAAGAGCACAGTTACAATTTCGGCGACGATGGCGACGGTGGCGAGATCATGGAGGTCTACGGACATGAAGAGCGGGCCCTCGAGTTCTGGCGCACCGTCATGGATGCCAAGCAGGGCCAAGGCATCGGGAAAGGCAAGGAAGTTGTGAGAGACGAGACCGTCCACGATCCTGATCACGCATCCAGCGATGCAGGCACGCGCGATGATCTCCCTCACACGTCTGCCGAGCGGCCTGAGATCGTCCACACGCAGCCCATTCCCATTGTCCGCCGCCCGGCCACGCCGAGCTATGCCGCCTACCCGCCGGGCTATGTCAGCCCCCGCAGCCCGCCGCGCCCGCCGCGGTTCCATGCTCAGGGCCATCCCGACTGGGAGACGCGCGACCCCTACTTCCACGGGTTTGTCCCGTGGGCAGACCCAGTCACCGGCCCTTCGACTTCCAACATCGGCCAGCACGCGAACAAGAACATTGGTGACGTCGCCGGACAAGGATATAACCCGCGTGGTGGCAGCGGCAAGGCTGGTCCTTCCAGAGGCCCCACGGCGATCCCGCACAACGCCCCCCAGACATCTGCTCCGGCTCCACGCACCTGCGTCGTCTGCGAGAACGAGACCACCCGGGGCTGCGGCATGTGCCGCACGACCATCTGCTGCCTGCAGTGCGCAAACGTCGAAAAGGACCTCCACAAGGCGCTCTGCCATCCCTCGGTGACCACGTTTGCTGAGCCTCCCGAGGCCGGTCGCGTCCGCTGCATCGTCTTCCCGCACGACCGCTCCAAGCCGACCTTCGGCTGGGTCGAGATGGGCACGGTGCCCGCTCTCCCCGACGCACCCGACGCGAGAGACATCGCCGCGCTCGAGAACGGCCCGGCCACGGGACCCCCCGGCAGCAACGAGGTGCTTTTTGTCGGTGACTTGAGAATCCCTGGAGCCCCGGGCCACACGCGCATGACGCATTGCGTCGGAATCACTCCGATGAGTGACGGAAAGTACATGGTGATCTTCGGCATTGACGAGAGGCTCGACCCCACTATTGCCCCAAATAAGTGCCTGGCCACACTGTTCTACGGCAAGAACGATAAAGGCAGCTGGACTTCCGGCGCCCAGAAAGTCTGGTATGGCCCACTCGTCATCGTTGTGGTGACGCCGACCGACGGCAGCGAGCATGGCGACGACGACTACCCCGTCGTGGACCTCACCGCCTTGGAGATTTCCAACCCCTTCGTCCACGCACATTCCCCGGCTGATGCCAAGATGAGCGCTGGGTCAAATGCATCCGAAGACGGAGAAGAGGGCGGCGTGATTCTTGGCTCTGGCAGCACTGAGGCCCACGTGCGCACCGGCGTGACCAAGACCAGGGCCGCGGTCGCACCTGCCACGCCACGCGTTCCCCTGCCTGCCAACGCGGAGCGCAACCTTCTCCTCGCCGTAACGACCGACGTGGCCGAGCCGGAGGCCGTCGCCGCCGCCAACCGGCTCCTGCGATCCGGAGCGTTCGCCCTCGCCCCGGCGACCGTCCGGGACGCCCACTTGGCGGCCCGGCTGCTCATGAGCAGCCGCCAGAACGTGGGCATTCCGGCGGCGTACGCCCGCTTCCACCCCTTCCCGCTCGTCCCCGGGCTGCTACTGACGGACCCACGGACCCAAGCCGGCCTCGCCGCCGCCTTCGACGTGGCCCCGCTGCAGCAAGGCCGCAACAGAGACAACATCCCGGGCGTGGCGCGGGTTCTGGCCTCCGCAGAGCAGGAACCTTCGGCGGCGGCGGCCGGCGTCGGGCCGGCGTACCCGTGCGCCTTCGCGTTTCTCGTTGGCCTCGAGTGGTTCGTCCGCCCGGTGCGCGTCGAGGTTCGGGGGCCCCGGGCGGGCGCCGACGCCCGGGACCTCCCGGAGGTCCACGAGCTGGCCACGGCAGTCCTGCGCTACCGCCTGGTGATCAACCGGTCCCGGCGCAACGGCCAGCTCGAGCCGTTCGCCCTCTCCTTCTGCGAGCCCGAGGGCTACTCCGGGGGCCCGCTCCTGCTCCTCCAGGCCGACGGCGCCGAGGTCCACCCGGCCCAGGTGGTGGCGCTCGGCGCCTACATCCAGAACCACGGCGTGGGCGCGGGCGGCGGCGTCCCGAGCGCCGACTCCTTCCACGACTTCTGGAAGGCGTTCGTGGCCGGGCGGGCCCGGGACGTGCAGCAGTCCCGCCGCGCCCGCCTGACGGCGGCGTGGGGCCCGGACGACCAGGGCGACGAGCTCTCGGCGTTTGCCCAGGCCTGGGTCGAGGACCCGTACGAGGCGCAGGGCGTGGCGCAGGTGGAGCGGCGCTTCGTCGCC